>VAHH01000018.1:0-96210 GCA_013357305.1 Radopholus similis
GCAATTTGAAGCGACTGGCAACAAATCAAAGTTGGGTGGTCCCATTCCCACTTCAAAAGTACCAACTTCTGCTGATTTGAAAAACACTTACAGAAGCAGCACTCACAAACTAACAATCGGTCAAAGCCAATATGCCAAGTGGCCCATAAGAATTGATGAGCCCAGAAGAGGAAAGAAGGGTGGGAAAGAGGTGAATCGATGGGCGGATGATGATTGATGAGAGGATGACGGTAGAGTAGAAAAGAAACGGGAAGGAGCCGGATGGATGGGTTGAAGAGGAAGGAAGATAGGGGAAGAGTTGGATTGATTAATCTTGAATTTGCCGGATGAAAGGGTGGGAGAGGGGGGAGAGTTTGGAGGAAGAAGAAAGAGTGAGGGAGAGAAGAGAAGTAAAGGCAGGGGGATGCGAGGTGAAGTGGTGAATGGATGGGAGGAAGTGGAAAGGGTATGGGTGAAATGGGTGAAGAGTGGATTGAGAATAGAGGAGGAGGAATATGCGGGAAAGATGTGTATAGATAGGAGGAAGAGGTTTGAGAATAGGAACGAGGAGGAAGGGACAGGAAGAGGATTGGAAATAGAACGAAGGAAAGAGTGGAGATAGAGAAGAGGACGGATGGTGGGGAGAAGAGGTGAGGGGATACAAGGATGAGGGGAGAGTAAGGTAAACTTAGAGGGGATGGAAGGAAAAGAGGAGGGAATAAGGAAGATATTTGAGAATTTTAACATAAACAATAAATGCGGAGCAGCGTGTTGCTCCAAACAGAAGTCACGCATTTCTTTTTAATTTGTATATTCGCACACTCATCTAGGCTCGGCTAAAAGCGCAGCTTTCTAAAAATTTTAAATTTCGACACCCACAAAATACATTCTCCTGTGTAGCCACCCACACCCAAGGCCCCGTCTAGTTTATTATTATTACCCGTTGGATGCGCAAATCTCACGACCATCATTTTTGGCTTCTTCCCTCCCCAATCCGAGTATAATGAATACATTTTGCGGGTCTTTGTCCATTCTTCTCGCGATAAATTCATTATTTTATTTGTACTAGTCACTTTCACATCGCTGTCGCTCAATATCTTGCTTGTCCCATTTTCCCACTCTGCCCTCGTATGGCCATTCCCGCGACAGGTTACACTGGGCTTTTCAGAAAAATTAGGGCCACTTTTCCCCACGGGCTTGTCCGGCGAAAAATGATGAATTTGTTTGGTGGGGGAATGGTGGGACAATTTGGGGCGCGGGAAGGGCTTCTGGGAGGGTGGTTAGCGCCGGTCCCGAGAGACCATCCATTCTCCTTGTCCATGCGGCGCTCAGCTGCGACACTCATTTGTTTCATCAGAATGAAGCCGCCAACCTCCTCCACGACATTCATTGTCTCGTCTTATCCGCTTTACAGACCCCGGATGGACAACAGCAGCCACAGTTTGGTGCACATTGACGAGTCGGCGCTGAACCGAGTGCTGGCCGTCGGCGTCTCCTCCCGCCTCATCTTCGAGGGCAGTCCCTGCGATGCCTTTCCCTGCTGGAACGGCGGAACGTGCATCGAACACCGGCAGCGGTGGAGGTTTGCCCAGCGGGACAAGCCCTACTCGTGCATTTGCGGGCAACTGTTCAACGGAGAGCACTGCCAACACAGAGCAGACAGCGGCATATGTCTGGGGCACGTGGGTTGCCCGCCGGACAGTGTCTGCCAACAGAACAAGTGCATTTCGCTCGAGGCTGCTGCGAAACTGATCCCAAAGTGCCCGTCATCTGCCTCGTTCGCCCTTCAGTGCCAAAATGGGGGAACTTGTGTGCAGGTGGGCGTCGATGCGGAACACCAACAGCGGTGCATTTGTCCGTCGGCGTTTAACGGACCACTCTGCGAATGTGGGCATTTATCGATTGGTTCCAGCAGTACCCGACTGGATTTACTCATTCAGTGCCTTCCTCTCCCGCGCCCTTTTCGCTCTCCCCACCCGCCGCCGATTCCTCCTCCTCGCTGCCCCTTTCGCTCTCCTCCCTGTTCCTGCTCTCTTCCGCCTTCTTTCTGCTCATCCTCTTCCTCCTCCTCTGCTGGGCCGGAAACACCGACTTCGTGCTGTTGCTGTGCAACAGGGAGAAGACGAGGAAATGCCCGCTGCTGGCGGACAGGGAGGACGAGGACGACTACTGGCCGATTGGCGAGGAAGCGGGAGAGAATGGCCCCAGACATGAATGGATGGACGAACACGGATGCACCAACATCGAAATGAGGCCAGTGGCCGTGAAAGGCCGATTGAGGTTGAATATTCAGGGAATGCTCGATTCGCGCTGAATCAGGGTCGGGCTCTTCCCAAAGGAGGTGTGCCTTCTTTTCGGTGGATGTGCGGCAGCCACACCCCTCACTGTGCACAGAACCAATCGGCAGAGGTCACGCCAATTGTCTGTCGAAAGTGGTGCACATTTAGAGACAGATTTGAAACATTTTTCCATTCATTTACACGTCTTTCTTTGCACAAAAAGTGTGTTTGCCTGTTTGGAAGTGTCCAATTAGCCAACGATAGGGAACACTACTAACCCTCTTTTCCAAAGTTTCGTTTGGCAAAATTAGGTACACTTTCCCACACGGCACACACCATTTCTTAAACGCCCAATTTGTCGTTGCCATTGCCAAACTGTGGTGCCCGACCAAACAAATTGGAAGTCAGGTGGAGCGAACGCGTCAAAATAAGTGGCCGACGGAAGTTAGGCCCTTATGGCGCCCTGTTTTGGACGTTTCCGTTTTCGGTCCGATGGGCGCCTATTCGAATTAATTTGGGCGAGCGGCCGCTTCTTTTGTGGAGAGGGCATGGGCACGCAAAGGTGGGGCGGGATGGGGCGGATTTGGGCCTTGTCCGGCACCGAATCCATTCTCCCGCCGCCGCACTTGCTCCCCCGTCTCTTCGTCTTTTCCGTGCCCAACTTAGCATAATCCAATCTCCGGTCGAACACACAGCCAACCGCACGGCGCAGAGAGGAATAGCCCTGTGGCCGTTGCTTTTCCCGCCGCCCGCCCGTCACTTGCCTCGACGCCCAACAATTGCCTTTTCCGCCGCTCGTTTTTTGCCCAATCCAATTTTTCGCCAAAGCTGCAGCCAAAGCATCAAACAGAAATCACTCGCCTCGCACAAATCCCGCCATTGTCTGTCGCAACAGTAGTGGCCAATTTGGCTGCACCAAAAGATGCTCATCCTGCGCCTGTTCGGACTGCTGCTGCCGCCAATCTCGGCACTTCTACTCGGAGGTCAGACAGAAGCCAACACTTTGATTTATCGATTTTCGAAAAACAGGAAATACCAAGAAATATTTACACATTTGGCTTCTGCACTCCAAATATTGCATGCATTATTTGCCCAGATGAACCACAGCAGCGCCTTCTGCACGCACTGTTCCAGCGCTACGACCGGCGCATCAGGCCGCTGGCCAACGAGCTGGTCGGGGACAGCTACATGCCCCTGCCCGTGCACATCAACGTCACCATCGTGCTGGGCATTCTCATCGAAATGGCAAGCACGGGGAACGAGGGAGGATTGAGGGATTGACGCGTTGATCGGATGATTGGGGATGTGATCCGCCTCATTGCAATTTACAGAGGGAAAACGAACAAGTGGCCGCATACGTTATTTCGCACACTCAGGTGATGACACAAACCTTAATATATGGATGGCTTCCCCGGTTCAGCGTTGGCACGACCACCGGCTGTCGTGGGACCCGGCCGAGCACGGCAACATCAAGGAGCTGATCGTGCCCCAGCGAATGCTGTGGCAGCCGAAGATGTTCGTCTACAACTCGATGGACACCAAGGACATGCTCAGCGACGAGAAGTACGACGTCAGGCTGCGATGGGACGGCCAGGTGAGGAATTGGGGCGAATGCTGGAAGCGGCTGTTCGCTTGCAGGTCAAGGCCAACATCCCGCAGTACGTCACATGGTCAGTCAGTGGTCCCCTGGGCCAATCAATCAACACCCAACGGATTCAGCACGTGCCGTCTGGGCATCGAGCAGTTCCCCTTCGACACCCAGTTCTGCGCCATCGCCCTCGCCTCGCCGCTGCTGACCGTCGAGGAGATGGCGGTCCACTCCAGCCAGCCGCCCAACGAGAGCTACTTCGCCGGCAACTCCGAGTGGAACCTGATCAACGTGTCCGTCAAGGACATGCCCTACAGGGTCAGTGCTCTTCTCTTCAGTTGACATGCTCTATCTAACAATATTCCGCATCCAGGAAGAAGGCGAATTCCGCGCAGAGGCCAGTCCCAGTCCCTTCCATCCCTTTTGCCGCCCTTTATGCCCACTTTCAAACTCTCCAGGTCCACTACGTGTTCCATTTGCGGCGTCGCCCAATCTTCTACATCATCGTCATAGTGGTGCCCATCTTCCTCATCTCGATGCTGTCCATTGTGAGTATTTTAAATCGGCAAAATTGGAAGTTTTTGGAACGAAAAGAGCGCGAGATTGTTCGTTTTGTCTACACCACACTCACTTTATTAGCTCGGCATTTTCACGCCCGGCTCCAACGAGGGTCCGAGGGGCGAGAAGGTAGGCGAGGAAGGGACAGGGGGCCAACGCAGTTGTCCATTATTCTGAGTGCAGGTGTCCCTCGGACTGGGCTCCTTGCTGGCGATGACCGTCCTGCTGGGCATCGTGGCGGGCGCAATGCCGAAGAGCAACTCGATCCCGCTGCTCGGCTACTACATCCTGTCCGTGATCCTGCTCTGCGCCATCGCGGTCGCCGTCTCAATGGCCTTCATGACCGCCTCCAAGCGGTACGTGGACTCGGCCCGGGTGCCCAGCAAGTTCACCTACCGGATGTCGCTGGTCCGGCCCAAGCTGTACACGGTGAAGACCGTCAAGGCCATGGAGCAAACGAAGCGGGAGCCGATGGCGCGAACCAAGTCGCTGACCAGACCCATCCGGGGCATCCGCTTCTCAGAGCAGTACGAAGGTGGGCAGATCTCTTTTGGCCCAATTGGGGAAATGCCATGCAAATTAATTAGTGCCCTCGGGGGATGAGGACTCCGCAGCGGCCAGAAGACCGAGTCCCGTCGCCATGTCCGCCGCACGCGCCAACTACGGGAGCATTGGCGGGGAGGAGTGCCGCAACGGGGGAATGGGCCAGCGGCGCAAGAGCAGGGCCTCCAACGGCGCAATCTGGAGCGGCATCCGGGCAGCGGAGAGCAGCCGGACGGAGACGGACAGGGGCAGTGAACTGTGAGGGGCTGGGCTGGGCTGGGGGGGGGCTGAATGAATTCCTCCGCCCAACAGGGAGGAGTGGGAGGAGGGCGGGCTGACCCGGGAGCTGGCCAGAATCAGGGCCATGCTCTCCTACGTGGCCAACTCCCAGAAGGCGTTCCGCGCCAAGCTGGAGAGGGAGCAGACGCGGGAACAGGTGCCCAACGGAGGGGAGGGCTTAACCAATCTGATGGCCGCAGATCGAGCTGGAGTGGGGCCGGGTGTTCATCAAGCTGGACTACGTGTGCCTGGTCGTGTTCCAGCTGCTCAACGTGCTCTCCCTGCTCTTCTTTCTGCGCTTCGCCTGGGCCGATTCGCCCAAGGAGCCCGACCGGCCGCTCGTTTAGTGTCAAATCGAATTGCTACTCCATACATATGTACTATCTCAGTTCGCGTTCAATCAGAGAAAATATTTTATTTAAATATTGCATCCTTTCGTGTGGCTATGTACAGAACAACTCTCTCTCTCTCTCTCGTCTTCACCACACAGAACATCTCCTCTCCGGGTTCATCGCCGACTTGGCGGGGCAACTGAAGGCGCGCGCGAATTCCGGCTGATTGACCACGACCCCGTTCACGCGGTAGCGGTACGGAGAGTGCGGGTCCGTCAGAATTTGGCGGATCAGCTGCAAACAATTGCCTCAACCGCAACCTCAAACGGGTCTTGGACACTCACCGTTTCCGGTTTTGTGTGTCCGCACCAGGTCTGTGCGTAGCTGATGAAGAAGATCTGCTCGTTGGTGTAGCGCTCAAACCCGGGCAGACGCTTCTCCTCGCGGCCCAGTTTGTCCAGGTAGGCGCGGTAAGCCTGCAACGGCAACATTACAGTGAGCCACGCACGGTTTGGGGCCTTTGCCGACCGCGTATGCCTGCTTGATGCCGCCGTTGTCGGCGATGTTCTCGCCCTGGGTCAGAATGCCGTTCACGTGCAGACTCGTGTCCGGCACTTCGAAAGAGGAGTACTGGTCGATGATGCACTTCTTGCGTTCCACGAAGTGCTGCTGCGTCTGCGGGTCCCACCAGTCCTTCAGATTGCCCATTCCGTCGAACTGTGCCCCTTGGTCGTCGAAGCCGTGCGTGATCTCGTGCCCGATGACTGCGCCTATGCCTCCGTAGTTGACCGCCTTCGGGAAGGACTGGTCAAAGAAGGGCGCTTGCAGAATGGCGGCAGGGAACGCTGGAAAGGACAACACATGGGCACTCGAGGCTGAAGGGCCGAGTAAGAGACTCACTGATGGCGTTCTTCACCCCCGAGTAGAAGGCGTTGACCACGGCGCTGGAAGTGCCGAACTCGTTTCGGTCCACCTCCTCCACCAGACGTCGGAACGCCTTCTTCTGCGCCCAGATGGACGCCTTCTCCACCATCAGCGCAAAGTGGTCGCCCTCGGCTAGAGTGAAGTTCTGATAGTACTCGTCGAGGGCGGTGTCGTTGTACAGGAAATCGGGGAAGCCGATCAGCGACAGCATCTGACTAGCCTTGTCAAGCGCGAACTCGCGCGTCTCGCTGTCCATCCACTCGTTGGCGTTGAGCATCTGGCGGAACGCCTGGTGCAGGTCGCCGATCATCTCCAGCGCGGCCGCCTTGCTATTCTTGTCGAAGTGCTTGCGCACGTACATGGCCCCGCTGGCGTAAGACATTTTGGTGGAGACGGCGGCGCTGCAGTCCTTCCAGCGGGGACTCTTGCTCTGTTTGCCCAGGAACGACTTGAGGAAGTCCTGCTGAATGTCGTCGTAGCGCTCGTCCAGCTGGAAGGACCAGGCGGAGGCGTAGCGCCAGAACACGTAGTTGGCCACCACCCGTTTGTCGGACTCGCGCAGCAGTTTGGTGAGTCGCGCGAAAAACTCAGGCTCCGCCAACACCACTTCAGGGTCGGAGTCCAGGTAGCCGCCGCGCATGTCCTCTGGGACCAGCCAGTGGAAGTAGGCGGTCCAGTCCATCTCCGGGAAGATGAGGCTCATTTCCGAAAGACGTCTGGAGAGTCGCAAGTTCGCAGCCCCAGAGGCACCCTTTGGTCACCTGATGTTGTACATTTTGGTGAAGTTGCGGCGCTCCTCATCAGGGATCAGAATGCGCGCGAACTGCTTCTCGAACTCCAGGATCTCATCCACCTCCTTGGCGATGTCTCCCTCGGAGCGGTCGATGCCCGCGTCCGCAGCGAATGAGTGGATCTGGAGAACGAATATGGGGCGTTCGGGGGAGCAGGTCACAAGGTTTCGCCACCTTCTTGGTCATGTAACGTGCGTACGCGCCCATTTGTTTGCGGTAGCGCGTGTCGTTCAGGTAGTAGTCGCGGGCCCCGGCCCCCAGACCAAGTCCGCCTTGGTCGAAGTTCAGCAGACGACCTGTAGCAGGAAACGGCTTCAGCAGGAGGAATTCAATGGGCATATCGTACGCGACACGTTCTTCTGGTCCAGCGACACGTAGACGTCCACGAACACGTCAATGGCGCGAGAGCGGCCCACACTGACGAGCAGCTGGGTGAGGTCGAAGCGAGGTGCGCTCTCGGCCTGCCACTTGGCGCCGTGGATGATGGGCCAGTACCTGCAATTTGGGAACAGCCGCAGTTATGGACAACTTGTATCCTTTGCTACGCGCACCCAAACTCCTCGACCCGTTTGATCAGCTCGGAGCTGTTGCGCGCGTTCAGGTCCTGCACGTCCATGCAGCCGCGGTAGAGCTGCTTCAGCGCGTTGATCGACTGCGAGGTGGACGGCTCCGGGTCCTCGAACAGCTCTGAAGAGGGAACAAAGTCTCTTCGCTGGTTGCGGTCGGACTGACCGCGCATCTCGTTGTTCACTTTCTCTCGCAGCTCGCTGAAGTGCCCGTAGGAGGTGAGGTCCTCCGGGATCGGGTTGTTCTCCGTCCACTTGCCGCACGCAAACTCGAAAAAGTCTGCACACAAACGTGGCGTCCATTTGCGTCCCTTCCCATATTCCCACCGTCACAAGGGTCCACGCTCTCGTCCACGGACTGTCGGAACATCTCGGCCGCCTTCACGAACCCGGGGCTTGCGTCCACATCGACCACCACGTTCTGCAGTTTGCCCTCGTCCATCGGAGGCAGCGAGTCGTGGAGCGGTGAGGTGAGCAGCGGGTGCCGGGCGATCAGCAGGGAGGCAGAGGCACCATTCGCGGACGGGGAGGAGGAGTTGGAAGAGGCGGAGGGGGAAGAGGCGGCGGAGGAGCCGGACGAGGGAACGATCGGATGCGCTGCCCTAGCAGCCTCTTCTGGAGCGAATTGGCTTTGGATTGTGCGCGAGAGAGAGAAAGGACCTGTCTTGGGCGGCGACGGTAGCGAGGGCAGACAGCAGATGGCGACGGGGCCGGTCAGCAGGAGCAGCCAGAGCAGGGGCGCGGGCAGGAGGGACATGACGAGTGCGGATTTGGGTTGAGTGCCGCAATTTGTTGACGAAGGAGCAAATGACGGCACGCGACTGGGAGGACAGAAGAGGGGCGGGCACGGCCGAGTTTGAGGGGAATGGCCTGCGGAAATTGGAAATAGGTGCCAATAAACAAGTGTCGCAAAAAGCGCAGTCCCCCCCCAGTCCCCACTGCACTCGTCACTCCACCGCACCACGCAACCCCGCGCCAAATTCATTCGGAAATTGCGCCGCCGCCGCACTCTGACAACGACGGGTGGAAGAAGGGAAGGGAATTGCGTGTTTCCCGTGCCTTTGTCTCCGCTTCCTTCCTTCCCCCACTTCCCGCACAAATAATGAATCGGACCGGGAATGTGAAGGGCGGCGGGCAAATGAACGAAAAAGCAAGAAATGTCAAATCGGGGAGGGACACAGTCTGCTGAGCACCGCGAAAACAAATCAGCGAAACGAACGCACAACTGCCGCCAATTTATTAATGCGCTCTTTGATGGCTCAATCGGCGGAATCGCATCCAATTGGGGGAACCGGTAGCGGAGGACAGGGGACGCAAAACCAACGTCAAGGGGACTGTGGGGGGGGGGGGGAGTTCGCACTTTCAGATTAATCCAATTACGGAGGAGACTGCGCTTTCTGATTTGGGTGGACGAAGTTTTGGCAAAAAGTGCATTCGAGACGAAAATATGCTGATCGGCGCAGTGGAGACAGAGAGGGACGGAGAATCGAGAATGGGACGACGACAAAAGGGGATTTCGGGGAGACGGTGGACACAAAGGGACGAGCGGAGTACGGGGAGGGGCAAACATTGCGCACGGGACGACAGAGTCTGGCCCACAGCTTAATGTTCAGTCCATTCCGACACTTCCTTCCCCGTCGATCAATCCTCAGGTGACGGCGGAAGCATGCATTGGGCGGAACGGGGATGGCGGCAATAAAAGAATATTTTGTGTGTGCGCTGTGCGTTTGGCGGATGCGGCGAGGAAACGGATTGAGTCGCGGTGGGGCAGGGTCACAGCCCATCCGTCATCCGCGGCCGACAAAAGTTCACTGCCCTCTCCCGCTTTGGAGTCTTCTATTTTGGGGGGCCGCGCAGTGTAAAGCGCCGCTGATCGGCGGCTGATTGGCATGCGCGTGAAAATCGATCCTTATCAACGCGCAGAGATAAAAACGAACGAACAAGCCAGGGAACGGCTGAGGGCAGGGAAAAGGCGCAGCAGAATGGAGAATGGAGGGAGCTGAAAGAGAGAGACTGACTTGGCTGGGGAAGGAGCGGATTCACGCGCACACAAAATGCGGACAACAGCCAATGTAAATGGGTGGGGACTTTTCGTCCAAATTCTGGGATCCCAGCAGCAGACGGGAAGCAGTCGGGGGAGACGAGACCGGTTGATCGCCACACCATCATCACTCATCAGATCATCACTCATCTCTGACCGAACTGGCGGACGGGCGGGACGGGGAAATGAATGAGACAAACGGCGGCTGGGGAGGCGCAAATGGATTTATTTATACCGGCCTGGGTTCGAAATGGTCTCGTTCCGTGTGATTGAGTGTTTCCCAAATGGGAATTAATTCGACATTTTAAAGGAGCGTGACGAAAAAGCGCTGCTGCCCTCGCTTATTGCACAACTTTCTTTTTTCTTTTTGCTCTGCCTGTGCGCTCAGATGAACGCGGCCAGAGTGCGCACTGCGCAGAGCACAGAGAACTGGACCACGCTCAGCTCCAGGGCCAACTGCTCTCCGGCCTCTGTGCGCGCTTTGGGCGTCTTTGCGTGCGCCAACTGGGCAATCTGCGCAAAAATATCCAGGTCAAAATGCGTCCGCGGTTGGCTCTTTGACCTTCGCCTGCACTGCGGCCATCACCGTGGCTGAGTAGGAATTATCGGCGGACAGCGAGAAGAGCACGTGCCGCTTCTCCGGCTCCCTCTCGGCCAGCCCCAGTGCAGGGTTCACGAAGCACTGGTCCAGCTTGCGCAGCCGCCTATTCGCCCACTCTGCGTCCACTTCTCCCTCGGCGATCCGCCGCTCAAATGTCTCCGCCTGGCCAATGAACTGGCGCACGTTCTGCACCAGGTTGGCCAACTGCCGCACCGCCGGACGCGTTTCGTTGGGGAATCGCTCGTGGAGGGCCATGATGGACTTGAATTGCGGGCGAGAACGTTCCAGGAACAGACTTGGGTTCGACTACCGTTTTGACCTCGCTGACGTAGTCGGCGAGCAGCTTCTGGGCGAACAGACTGGCGTTGACCGGCAGCAAGGGCGAGTCGGCGAAGGAGCGTGCCAACTCTGCCCAGTACTGTCCGACCGCCTTGTGCACCTGAAAAGCGGGAAATGCGGAGTGGGATGGGATGGTTCGGGTTGGAGGCCAACAGCCATGTTGTCGTTGTCGAACAGGTGCTCGTTGACAAAGGGCAGTTCGTAGCGAGAGTGGTACAGCGGGTAGGAGAGCCAGGAGGCGTTGCGGTAGGTGAAGTCCACCACCGGGATGCCCAGGAAGTTGAGGAAGGACCTGCGGAGGAGACATCGGCCCATCCCCCCCCTCCGCTAGACGCACATGTGGTCGCTGCCGCCGCCGGGCAGCTCCATCTGCGGGGTGTCCGGCAGCCAGCTGCTCTGCGGCGGGAAGTAATGCCGCCAGGTGTCGTACATCGTCGGCCGGCCTGCGGCCCGCTCCGACTCCAGCGGGGAGGGCACTGCTCTGGCGGCGGCGGTGACGGCGCTGTACAGCGAAGGGACAGTGCGCACGTCCAGCGACTGGTTGTTGGAGATGAGGTCCACGTTCAGGTAGACCACCGCCCGTTCCTGCAGCACGTCCGCGAACTCCTGCACGAATTCTGTCGATCTGAACCGGGACCAAATCGTTGCCTGGCCCTCTCCCTCCCGCACCCGATCAGCCCGTGCTCTTCCGCATCCCACGCACAGAACACCAGCGTCCGTTTTGGGCGCCACCCCTTGGTGTGCACTGTCTCCGCGAATGCCCTGGCCACCTCCGCCAGGATGGTGCTGCCGCTGTTCGGGTCGATCGAGCCGAACACCCACGCGTCGAAGTGGTTGCCCAGCATCACCCACTGGTCCGGCTGTTCGCTGCCCTTGATGTAGCCGACCACGTCGTTGATGGTCCTGTCCAGCAGATCAGATGTCTGCTCAGCCCGTTCGGGCCATATATGCAGCTTTTCTCTGACCTCACTTCCATGCTGGACTGGACCTCCAGCCGCAGCTTTGCGCCCTCCCCGGGGCGAAGGGACGGGCCCAGGCGGTAGGTGAAGTTCAACCCACCCTGCCAGTCGCTGGGCGCGGCAGGCCCATCGAGGCGGGACAGCACTCTGGAGGCGTCCCCGAAACTGAGGGGCAGCACCGGGATGGAGGGGAGGAGGTGCTCGCGACGGGCCTAAAACCCAAAAGGCGATTGATTGCCTTTGGCGGAGAACACCTGCTCAACGGTTCTGCCGGCAAACATGTCCGGACGGGAGGGGAGCAACGGGCTCAGCGGGCCCCCCTTCAGCGGCATCAGCGTGCCGCGCTGCACCCCCACCGAGGGCAGCCACACCTCGTTGGGGAACGTGTGGCCTGAACAGCACTGTTTTCGAACCGAAGAGGGTGGGGCTGCGCCGCCACTTGTGTTGCTCCCCTCCCGTTGGTCAGATCCCAAATGTTTAGCCCTTTTGGCGTTTTGACCTGGTCAACGCTGATTTGACGGTGAAAATCGCGTCGAGAGGGGAGCAGCGGAGTCTGCGGGTCCCCGTTCCCGATTTGCACGGAGCCCCGCTGGACCCCCACAGAGGGCAGCCACACCTCGTTGGGGAAAGTGTGGCCTGCAGCGGGGACAGGGAATCTGCGCCCCCCCCCCGGTTTTACCCCCGTCCATTCCGTCCTTGGCCACTTCCGCCGGGTCCGAGTAGAGCACTGCCCCGATGGCGCCGCGCTGCTCCGCATGGCGCACCTTGTCCCCGCGGAAGTCCACGTCGTAGCGCAGAATGGCGATCTTTCCTGCACCCGGGTCGGGGAAATGACTCTTTTGTGCGCCCACCCTCCAGAGAGGAGATGTTGAATTCCCTCTCCAGCCGCTCAAAGTCCTCCGGTCGGCCGTAGTGGCAGTACACTGCCTCCCCTTCGGCCACACCATTCGCACTGTACGCCAACCACTGGATGCTGGCGCGGTAGTCCTGCTCATTTTCGCTGAGCAGTGCCGGCGAGAGGCCGCTCGTCTCAAACAAACGCGATCCGTCCGCGCCGATCACGGACAAGTGGTTGGGCGAGGAGAAGTTCGGGTAGGAGAGGAGCACATCGTACGAGATCAGATGCACGTCTGCACAGCGAGAAATGTGTGTTTCGGACAACCACTGGCTCGCCTTCCAGTCCGCTCTCGCGCCAAATGCGCGCCAGTTTCTCGGCGACCCTCCTGTTCGCATCTGTGCCGGCCACGTGCGGCTCCTCGGTCAGTGAGCGCAAATTCTGCACTAGACGCTCAGGACTGATGGACGAGAACAACGAGCTGCGAATCTCTGCAACGCGAAGGTGCGACCATGTTTAACGGTGAAGTCATTCTGCACCCTCCGAACTGTCGTACGAGGTCGACGGCTCGTGCACCCGGTGACGGAGATGGCTTTTTCCGGCGAGCAGGATCACGAACAGCACTGAGCCGAAACAGAGTGCGATCAGAAACAGGGACTGACGCACAGAGAGACGGGACCACAGTGTGGGGGCGGCACGCTGGACATGACCGGCAGACGCCGATTTGTTGGACGCAGTTTTGGGTTTGGAGGTGGACATCTGCAAAATTGGTGATAAATTGTGGCTGAACTCAACCAGTGTTGGGGCAAATGGAAAGGGAGAAGGAAACCCCGATGCGAGCAAGGAGAGGGCATATCGATCGGCCAGCGGTTACCTATAACCGATAAAACAAATTGGTCCTCGGACCACCACCACCGACTCGTGCCTTGCCCCTTTCCCCATCCCTTGCCTTTGTTATCTCTCTTATCTGCCCTTCCCCAAATTTGTTTTTCCGAATCGATGTTGTGTCCGAACCTCAGAGCCGCATGACCAAGATGGTCAGATGAAATCAAGGCACACATTGGTCGGTCGATCTTTGCCCATTTCCAGCATCAACTTCGACTTTTAGAGATGTCAGTGATGGATCGACTACCTAATCGGCCATCAATCGCAAAGGGCAATTCCATTTCTAGTTTATGTGTGATTTCTCGGTTCCCGTCGTCTCCGTTATTATTAATTATTATTCTACTCAGTCGATCCAATTTCGGAACAAAATACAAAACTTGATTGCAAGATGGAACTGCAATTTTCTGGGCAAAAAAGACTTGGACATTGGTGAGTATAGTGATGTGATAATAAATTAATAATCATTGATCAAAGTCCAATCAAAGAATGATGTAATGGCATAGTATTATGTGTGTATGACGTAAGTAATGACTAATGAGTAATGAGGTAGCATGTATACTGAATAATGTATGGTTATGGTGACTAGAAATCTGAAAAAAATTCATTTATTTTTAGCATTGATTTAAATGTACTCTGTACTTTGATTTTAGCAGTGGAAAAGGAATGGCGGTAAAAAGATGCTCAAAAAAATCAATCGAGAAGGCCATAAACGATAAACATCGACAGCAATGTGCTAGGTATTCTTGGAGGTTGCTAGTTTTGATTTCTAATCCAATCCCATTTCGGCATCTTGATTGGTGTGGCTGTGACTGGCGGAGACAATTCTTTGGCATCCGTTTTAACTTTTAACTTTTGTGTGTTCCCTCCCACTTCCTCTCAATTCTTCGTGCTTCGTCCTTCTTGCGTTCCCATTCCCACACTACGCCGTCATCAAAACCACAAGAGAGAGTGCCCAGAAGTGAGGCCATGTGCGAGAGGCAGAGAGAGTGGGATTCCGTGCCTTTTGTTACTCTCTAGTGCTTCCATTTCTTTTACTTTCTCTCGCCCAATCTCAGGCCCAAGCTATACAACCGCAGCTGCTGCCGGCAGCAGAGATCCCTCCACAGATCCCTCGTTCCCCCGTCACTCCGTTGCGTTGCTCATTTCATCCTTTCCCACACCGCACTCGTCCCCAGTCCCCCCCCCCCAGTCAGTCCCCACTCTCCTCAATTTCGGTATTTCGCAACGAGAACGCTGCAAATTTCGCGGAAATTCAGCACTTTTCCCGCTTACTACTGACCGACATTGGGGACTGATGAAAAACGCAAAAATTATAAGCGAAACTGAAGCCAACGCTGCGATAAGATTATTATTATTTGCTCTTCTGTCTCCCACTCCTCTTCACTCTCCAATTTGTTGCTTATCATTTAATCATTTATCAATCTGACTTTTCCGGTCCACCATTTTTTTCCTTTGACTCACCCAATGCCCTCTTCTTATTTCATGTCTTTTTTCGTTTTTTCGCATAAACGCATTGGAAAAAGTGCCATTTTTCGCGAAAATCAATTCCCCGCAGCCTGCCTCCTGTTCTCAGTCCCTCTCTTTTCTCTTTCTCTCAACGCCCGTTCAGAGCTTCGGATTTAGCCACAGCCGTTGTTCAAATGGCCGTTGGCCCATCAGCCTCGGGTTCCTCGCCCTCGCTGGTCCCCTCCTCCAGCGGCACCTCCTCCCACTCCCAATCGTCGCATCCCGTTCTGCGCCCCTTCCGCTCCCTGTCGCTGCTCAATTCTTCGTCTGGCGCCACATCCGACGATGACTCTGCTCTGGAGCGCACCACACTGGGACCCGAACCGCCGCCCATCGAGTCCCCGTACAGCGAGAACGCGCCAGAGCTGGGCGAAGACGGACCGGAGGAGAGAAGCACGGACTGGCGCTCCATCTACGTGGCCAGCTTCCTGTCGTTCTGCTGCTCCGTCCAGTTCTCCCTCTACTTCTCCTCCATGTGGCAGTACCTGCAGATTCTGGACAAGTCGGCCACGGAGCGCTTCTTCGGCTACATCGTGGCCGTCTACTCACTTGGCCAGATCCTCGGCTCCCCGTTGGTCGGCCACCTCTCCAATCGAATGCAGAAAGTGAGTCCATCGAGTGGCGGAATGAGTGTGCGTTTCCTTCGCATTCAGATCCGGCACCTCCTCTACGGAGGTCTGCTGCTCATGTTGTCGGGGAACGGTCTCTACATGGCTGCCCACCTGTTTCCGCATGTGGAGCGCAAATATCTGCTGGCCGTTGCGCGTTTCGTTACAGGAATCGGCTCAAGTCTGTCCCTCCCCCCCCCCGTTCTCAGTGGGATCAACCAATTCTTCCGCAGGCAACATCAGTCTGCTGAAGGCCTATGCCTCGACTGCCAGTATGCCCCAGGACCGGTCCAGGGCGATTGCCTTCGTGACCGGAGGAGTGGCACTCGGCATGACAATGGGCCCCGGTGGGTCTTTTCTGCGTTGTTGTTTCCACCCCTGTCCAGCCTTCCAGCTGTTGTTCACCCCGATTGGCTACCCCGGGTTCCCAATTGTGCCCTGGTTTCCCAAACTGCACCTGTCCATGTACACTGCGCCCGCTCTGTTGGCCTGCGTGATGAATCTGCTGAACGCCCTGTGCATCAAGACGGCGTTCAGGGAGAACTACGCGGGGTTGCTGCCGACCAGCAAGCTGAATGGAGGCGACGCGCCGGCACTGCCCCCGTACGACCTGAAGGCGGTGCTGCTGTGCCATGCTACCCGCTTCACCCAGATGTTCGTCAACACCAACCTGGAGACGTAACCCCCACTTGGCACAACTCCTCATTTTGGATTCCGCTTCAGGCTTGGGGCTCCCCTTGCAATGATGATGTTTGCCTGGACACGCACTGAGACGGTCGCATATTTCTCCACTGCGGTGCGCCCGAATGGGAACAACACTCACATCCAATCATTCCTTTAGCAAGCCGTAATGTCCTTCCTCGCCTTCCTGACTTACCTCGTCTTCATCGTGTTCCGGGTCGACAAAATGTGCCATTCCATCGTTTATTTCGTCCACTGAATTTTTTGTAGAATGAACTTCCGCACCAACATGATGTGTTCGTTGGTGGCGTTGATTCTGTTCCACGCGGCAACCTACTCGTACCCGTTTCTGCCCGGCCGCGTCAAGACCTACTCGGGGCGGACAGTCAGAAACCACACAGAGGCAGTGGGCTGTGACACGGACAAGTTCTCGTGGTGCGATCGCGTTCACCCCGTTCCGCCAATGTTCTTCTACACTTGCTACATACTCGCCATTGGACTGGCCTTCCCGAACATCAACGTGGTAAAGCTGAACAATGACTATGTTGTATTGTATTGTATGTGTTCCCCAAACAGGCCCTGAACACGCTGTTCTCCAAGATCATCGGACCGCGTCGCCAGGGCACCCAGCAGGGACTGCTCCAAATGAGCGGTGCTTCGGCCAGAATGGTCGGTCCAGTTGTAATCAGGTCAGCAATGCAGAGAGAGACCGACCCCAGCTGGTGAAGGATTGGGTTCCAGTTCCCTGTACACTTCCTATGGGCCCCAGTCCGCCTGGATGATGGAGATCGCGGTGATCGCCAGCACGTTGGCCCTCTGGGTTGTGCTCTATCGGCGGATGGTCCCGCTGGCCGTGTCCTCTGAGCAGCTGGAGAGCGGACAAGAGCCGAAGCCGGCCGTAGAGGAAGAGCCCTCCTCGTCGCAACCCTCGTCGCTGCGGCGGAAGAAAAAATACAGTGCGGAGGAGAAGAAGCCGCTGGTAGTCCCGATTGAGGAGGAGGAGGGAGATGTGGAGGAAAATAGAGAACGGGACGGAGAAGGGGAGGAGGAGGAGGGACAGGGACAGCTGGACAGAAACGATGCCACAGTGACCACGGTGATCAGTCTGGGATGAGTTTTTTAGAATAGACATTACACTCTCCCCCCTGTTGTGAACTTGTGATCGCTCTCAGCACCCACCATCGACCATATTCTCTCCTCCTTCCTTCATATTGTTTGATTTCCGTTTTCCCTTTTGTCAGTGCAATGCATCAATTTAATAAATTAATTGAAACCACTTGATCAAGTGCCTCCGCCTTCCCCCTCCGCCGCAGGCAGTTCCCCGCCCCCACTGCCCTCCGCCTGCTGTCCCTGCACATTCTCGCTCAGTGGGATCTGCACCACGGTGCCCTCGCCCACCACCGCCGGTTGTCCTCCTTGTGGGGATGAGGCATTCTGTCGGGGCTGTGCGGGAATTCGGGGCTGCGGCACTCCGCTAGGCGGCTGGGGGCGCCTGAATGGGCTTAAACTCAACTTTTTACTGATTGCTTTTTCGGTTTACCCTGGTACGACGGGCCAGCTGTGGCCGCTGTAAGGGGTGCCCACTTGGCTGTTCAGACTTCCGTAGGGACCCATCGGCCCGACAACGCTGTCACTGCCCCCGTAAGTGCCCGCAAACACTCCCGCATTTACGCCATATCCTGAAGACGACTCTGTTTTGGTTCCTCCCCTCTTTGGGTCACCGTAATTGGTCGTGGATCGGCCTCCGCCAGGCAACAACGGGACTTGTGACTCCGATGCTAGGTTGGGCAGCCCGAACGGGACAATGCCGCCAAAGGTCCCGTCTCTTGCGCCGCCGCCGGATGGTCGAAACAGACCGGCTATTCCTCCCCCGGGTCGTGCCCCATTCGCCCCGCGCACCTCTTGTTCGGCCAACATCTGTGCAAATGAGCGCACTAGAACTGCGGAAAGTTCGGCAATGAGATCGTTCAGCTGGAGCTGTTGAGGTTGCTGCTGTTGGGGTTGCTGCCAAGGCGAGTAGTAGGCGGGAGAGTAGACGGAAGGAGAGCCGTACCCATCGGAGTAACCGGAGAAGGGCCACAGAGTGTTGGCATAAGGGAGTGGACGAGGTCGGTATTGGTACTCTGAAGGGCGGCCGACGAATAGAGGTGATTGAGTGTGACGCAATACCTGGCAAACTGATCTGGCCGTAGATGCCACCAGCGGGAAGAATTTGGGCGAGTGAAAGAGACAGAAAGTTCGGGAAACACAGCAACAGAGACGTTAACAGCATTATTACTATCTCCCAGCGCCAGCGTGGAGGTGCCATCACCCTGCCGCTGAATTGGTGGAGAGAAGGACCGCAAAGTGGTGCATCTCTTTTGGCGGAGTGAATGAATGAAAATCCGATTTGTCAGCGCCCCACTTGATGGACCAAAGTGGTCGACCATCGCATCGCTTCCATCGGCGCTTTGGTTGCAATTCACTCACTTTCACGAGAAATTATTCAAATCTCGTACCGCAAGACCACAACAATAATGATGGATGGCGACAGGCCATACCTATATGTAGCAAGTACTCGTCAATTGTTTTCTGGATGGAAGTTGAGTCAACTACTGTCTCACAAACACACACATTTCTGTAAAACGTATTGTAGAAAGGTAGAACCCTATACCCTAATCAATAATCATGCAATCACCAAAAATCAGTAACATCATTCAAGCAAACGAATCGCGACACAGGCAATGGCTGCAAAACGATACATACCTAAATGGGTACTTTCGCCAGATAATAAGCGGTAACAATCTTTCAAACTGTAACAATTTGGTTTGGACTTTCAGTATTGTACGTTTATTTATTATTTAATTGTTGAGTGCAATAAATATAAAACAATCTCAGTTCTATACAATTCCAGCCGCGGGAAACAGGTCAATCCCGGGGTCTTTCCACCAGTCGCAATTGTCCCCGATGTGGTGCAAAATGTAGCCAAGCTCGTGGAAGAAATCCCTGTCACTGTATTCCTGGGTCAAGGAATTAATTAGTCACGAATAATTCGTACGATTGCCAAACTTTGTTCACGACCACTGCCATCTCCAGCCCGCTGTCCAGCCTGACCAACATTGAAGCGGAGCCAGGCATTCTACCGTCGTGTTGCCACCCGTTGAACCCCATTATGTTCAGGGACCAGCCGAGTCCATATCTGCGGTGGGAAAGAAAGCAAGTCATCCATCCCTGTCAGATTTAGCAAAACGACGTTTCGTTGGACGCCTTCGTGGGCAGTGCCCACTCCCGAATTGCCCAATCGCTGAGGAAGTCGGGACGTCGCTTGAACCCGTCGAAGTGCGCCATCAGCTTTAGCAGCTCCACAGGCGAGGCGATCCAGCCTCCCCAGGGTCCTGTCCTCTCATTGGAGCAGTGTTGGCCCAATGTGGACCAACCGATTCTCTCGGGGGGAAGCATGTCGTAGGGGTTGAAGCCGACCCTGTTTCCGCCGGCCATGTAGTAGAGCACCTCCCGCTTTGACTTCTCCGAGAGACTCGATCTCGCCACTTGGATGTCTTTCACTCCGATTCTCTCCCAAATGAACTTTTTGATGAACTGCTCGTAGCTCAGCCCGCTGACCCTCTCAATCACGTGGCCGAGCAGCTGGTAGCCGAAGTTGGAGTAGATCCAGGCCTTGCCCGGGCGAACGATGAGCGGCTGTTCGGTCAGTACCTTGGTGGGTTGCTGTGACCCTGCTGGTCTGTTGTCCCTGTCCCACCTTCTCAATCAATTCGCCGGTGCCTTTGTCGGGCTCGAGCCATGCCGGGTCGCTGTCCACATTGTTCCAACCGCCTTGAGTGGAGAACCCCGGCTAGATAATGGTGTTCCAACCAATCCCCAGTTTCACCGGCAGTGTGCTCCAGCAGATGGCGCACAGTGATATCCGTCACCCACCGGCCATAGGACTTCCTACGTGCAAATTCATCGCCTGTAGACAATTAAAACATTGGTGATACATGTGAAAGGGGTGATGTGAACCGAATATGGAATCAGCGGCACCAAACACCTTTTTCTCCAGTCCCAGCCTGCCCTTGTCCACCACTTGAGATTGAAGGAAGGATTCTGTGCGTGACCAGAAATTCGCACTTACAAAGCAGTATTGCAGCCGCGGTGATCGGTTTCGAGACGGATCCAATGCGAAATTGGTCGTTTGGAGTGACCAGCACTTTGCGTCGGACATTGCCGTACCCGAATCCTGAACGAGGCGATGCAGACGAAATTGTTGCAAGTCATCTATCTACCCGCTGCATATTTCAACTGTTCGTCTCGCGAGATGGCCACCGAGAGACCGGGGATGTCCAGCTCCCGCATGAACCTGATTTTGCCATCAATCCCTCCTCTTCCCATAATTCCGCCCACCTCTCGACCCGTTTCGCAATGAAACTGAGCTGGCTGGGCAGCAGTTGAGGCTCTGTTCCCGGCAAGTATGTTACCGGAATGCTAAACAACGGCACATTCATTTAGTGTTATTTGCAAGTTCCTTCTGACTTTGAGTTGGGCGCCCAAATGTCCGGTGCCCGTGAGTATCGGAATGAGTGCACGTCACTCCAGAGCACAACGTACTGGAGGCGTCCGTCGACCGGATTGAAGAAGTGGGAGATCTGACGCGGGAGGGTAGACGAGGGGAGAGTGCGTTCGCCCGGATATTTGGGTAACGGGGGTTGGAATTTGCGGTGCATCTGGGGAAGGTCTTCGCCAATTTCGATCCAATGCCGGTGTCCCGGCAAATACTCCCAAATGGCACAGCAAAGTATCTGTTGGGGAATTAAATGCACTAGGTATGAGGAAGGGAGAAACGGTGCTCACTTCGTCCAGATTCCGGAAGATGCGAAACTGAACGGCCACGTATTCTCTTGAAAGTGAGGCAAAAGATAAAATCTCTCCTTCATCACCAGTCGTGGTTCACCTTGCAGCCAGACGGTCGTTCAGCTCCAGACACTCGGAGAGCGTGACACCGTAGTGTGCTGAAATTAGAGGAAAGCCATTAAGGGGCAACTTAACAAATAAGTATAGTCCATTAGTTCTGTTCGAATATAGTCCATTTGCTCTGTTCACCTTCGTACGGAACAGATCGGAGTACGGATTTCTGCCAAATGCCCACATATCGTGCCATTTTCTGCAGAATTTCAGTCCAATAAATCAGTTATTCACTGTGTCACGTTTACCCGTCTGACGCTGTATCCGCAAAGACTGACCAGTCTGAAGCCGTCCTTTTCGAACAGCGTTTTCTGTTCGTCCGACTCTGGAGAGCCGGGAAACCAAATCTACAGAAATAAATTGGGGGGAATACTTGATTTGTTTTGGATGAAAACATACCCTGGAGCTGACTCCAGGCACTCGCTCCCAATAAGTACTGAATTGAACTCGGCCATCACCATTGTCCGAAAACACAGACAATTAGCCCAAATTTATAGACAAATTATAATTAGGCCTAGCATACGTCACGTCCACAAAGTTGCGTTAGGGCCAAATCCAATTCCTCGTTTTCCCTTTTATAATAATGCCATGTGTTTGGTTTAAGTTTTATTTGCTGCCACTCACTGTGCTGTCTTCATCAGTTCCGAATAGCTCATCGGTTGCGGTTTGAGGAAGACCGGCCCAGAAAATCGGTGCATGATCGCGTAGTACTGGACGCGATTGCCGCGATTCGCGTCCCTGAAGTGGTCCATCGAAATGAGCCGACCTGGCAGAATGAAAGAATTTGGTGATTTTGTTTTGGCGTGGGAAGGTCTCACCGCCGTACGAAAGACTGCAAGCCAGCACGTTGTCCACCGCCCCTTCCGAGCCGGCCACCATCACCCAGTCCTTCTCACGTGGAGCAAGAGGGTGCACAATTTGCAGATTGACCGAGGTTCTTCCCATCCTGGGCGCTGCCTTCATTTCTTGTCCCTTCAGCTCCTCCTCTCCATAGGTGGTGTGGCTTTTCTGGCATTTACGGCGTCCACTTTCGTGTCTTGTCTCCAGATCCATTGCTCTTCTCTTGGTCCGGATTGGGAAAGATGGAGCCACGAAGGGAGTATCTTCAAACAAAGGGTCATATCTGGCAGCAGAGTCGATGCCCGTTGTCGGAGATTTTGGAATCGGAAGTTCGTAGAGGGCCCGAAGACAGGACTGATCGTTGGCAGGAAGTGGATGGCCCGCCGGAACAAACAGCAACAATACGCCAGTCAGTGGGATGACGACCGATCGGCGGAGTAGGCACATTCATCAACGCCCAGCCGGGTCGATTTCTCGAAGTGCAAAAACAGTTATAAGTAAAACTCTCGATGTGCGAAAATGGTCCGCAGAAATTCTCACAACAATCGCAATCGCAGAAAGAGAAAGAAGACAAGTGGCCATCGACTCCCAACAACAACAACCACTTCCCCGCCAGACCGACAACAATGGGACAGTGGGCAGAGCTAACCGATTGGTGCTGGAGAATGGGCCTCGAGAGAGAGAGAGAGAGAGGGAGGGGGATGGCGTTGTCCAGTTCAATGCCCTTGACCCGCAATACTAAGCTCAAGCAACAAAAAACACTTTTCCGTTGTGTGCCAAAATAATCAACAACAATTTTGCATAACACCCAGAATCCTGGCCCCCACTTCCAAATCACTCCTCAATTGTCTCCTCGGTGTGCTTGCCCTTCAGGGTTCCTGTGACGCGCGCTCGTCCAGCCGCCTTCCTCTCCAGCAGAGCTCGGCGGTCCTTGTCCATCTTCAGCTTGGTCACGACCACATTCGAAGAGTGGATCCCCACGTGCACCGTGGTCCCATTGGCCTTTTCGCGGTTGATCTTGTCCACGTGGACGACGTACTTCTTTCTGCAATTGAACTCCCTCATTAAAGCCGGCGGCCAATCCACGGGAATTGCCTGTAAACGCGCATTATGCGACCTCCGTTGCCCTTGTAGTGTCCGCGCGTCACAGACACTTCGTCATCAATGCTTCAACAATTTAATGGAGTATAAAATTTATTTGATAATAAACACACCGAATGGGCACAGAACGCACGCCGTGCTTGTTGCGCAGATCTTTGGAGAGTGGTGCGGACATGATGCGACGTCTGATGTGAGAAGGTGCGTTGAAATGGCGCTTGCGAGATTTGCGCGCGGAGGAAGAGACGTACGGGTTCAGCTTCATTTTTCTGGAGCTTTAACTATTGGCTGATATCTGAATTAAGACTGAAAATATTTTAAAACGACGGAAATTCGTGTAAAGTACAAATGCTGTTTGGTTGGTAACAGTAGTAGTATTGTGAATGTATGTAAGGGCAAAATAGTACATGTAAATGTTATAAGTTAGTTCCTATAAATATTGGCAGGGTCAAAAATGCGAATCAATGCGTCACATATAGTAGTCAGTCATTCATGACTCGAGCATAAGGAATTCGTACACGGAATTGGTTATTCCCCACGTGAACAGAGATCTCGAAAAATTCAGCTGAACGCCGCGATACAGGGCACGTATGGAGCCGCCGCGTTCGGCCAAAATAATCCTGAGCACGACTAGCGGAGAGCAAAACTTTACACCAATTGCCGACTGAAATTGCTCAGATATAAAAAGGAACATGAAAAAATAGTAAATACCTGCATTCGGTTCTTGATGACGTTGAAAGGGAAAAATATAGTCGAAATAGATGCACCGAGCGTAGCACCGGACACAAAGTTGGCTATCACATTTTGAGTTTTCAGTGGGTTCGGTAAGAGGTTGAGCACAAATTCCCTGAACGGTTCCCTGAGCGTAAAGAAGAGCACATTGCTGCAGCCGTTTCGCATAACAATGACTGAGAATCCCCGATAGAATCTGAAAGTGTTGCTTTAAGATTGGACATTGGGTGTGAACATTTACTCGCGTAAAGTGTAATTTCTGTAGATCAGTTGGAAAGCCTCCCGCGTATTCTTGAATTTATTGAGATGTTTGTTTGTCTGAAGAGGTGAAAAGAGGAGGTTTTACCCAGCATCAAAACAACTGTGCCTGAAGAAGGGCTTGAACTCGCTCCAGAGGACACAAAATTGCTTCAAAGGACCCAGCTGAACTGAAAATTTACTTAAAATAAATAAATGCGGTTAATACCTAAAAAAGCGGAGCTTGCATGGCAAATTGTAAAACTCGATTGTCCCTGTGCACAACCGAAGGCTCTCTGGAAGTTTTCAAAGCTGCCAAACCTATTTATTGTCATGTGTTGATTTTTGATTTGGTAAATGTCTAAAAACGCAAACATTATTGATCTGGCCAACATCTTTTGAATTAGCGGAGGAAGAAGTCCGCGGTAGAGATTTCGAATTCCTTCTCTTTTCAACTGGAATTTTGAAAAATTTTCTTCTTATTTAACTTCATTTACCTGTTTGATGGCACCTAAAATAGGCAAATTGTGAAGTTGTTGTCGGAAGACCATTTTGTTTTTCGGAAAAAGTATGCACGTTTCGATACATCCAGCTTGTAAATGGTCAAAAATGAAAAGAAAAGAGCAGCATGAACCTACCACTAAATCCACAAATGAATTCTTTATAGTGATTTCTGGCTGATTGACTAATCATACATAAAAATGGATAAGCAAGTAATATTTAGGCTTATACTTCTAAAGCAAAGATATTTGATCTGTTGATATCTTGTATGTCTAATCAATTAATTTTTCAAAGGTTCTTATTTCGCGAACCCGGGTCGCGATATTGGAATTGGCTTCGACTTTTCTTTTAATTTTTCAATTACAAAATCATGCAAGAAAGTTACATTACGATCAAGATCGTAAATGCTAAGAAAACGCGTGAGCTTGGCTTAGAGCCTAGACTTATTAGGGGTTTCCAAAAGCACAGAGTGAATCCAAAAAGCTTAGGTATATCCTACTGACCTGCAAATACCATTCTTAATTATAATTACAAATTAGTGATTACCGTCAAGTCAAAGTTTTAACTTTTAATTTTAATACTTGCACTGCTTAATGGGGATCAATGGTTACTGATTATTCTCATTAGACTTCATTTCCATATTTTACAGGATTACACACACAGAGACGCATTTTTATTTTCTATGATTTATATTTTGAAAGAAGATTGTTTACAATCAAGAACATATATAAAATTTGTGTTTTTAAAATTTGGTGGTTAAGATGAGCCCAGCATCTAACAATGTCAAGATTAGTAATGTCTGGATAAATTTAAATAATGCTAAAACAAATTCTGGTAGAGATTAAGCCGAAGCTGAGCCTGTTTCGGCGACCCTTTGGAGCAATTGGCGAGAAATGACAAGTCGCTGGATTTGGGAAGTCCCTTCATAAATTTGGTAAATCTTTGCATCCCGCATCAGTTTCTCCGCCGGATATTCTGTGTTGAATCCATTGCCTCCAAACACCTGGAAATTGTTTGTTGCCTTTTATCTGGAATGGGTAAGAATATTGTAATTATTGCCTGGACTGCGTTAGTTGTGGTCTGCATTGCTGTGTCAGCGGCAAAGCACTTCGCGATTGACGCAAAATATGACGACCGAACTCCCTGGTCCACATCGTTTGCAGCACGATAAGTGATCAGACGAGCCATCTCCAAGTTGATTGCCATATCGGCCAGCATGAATGAAACCCCTTGATGCTGGAGGTGGTAAAAACAAATCTATCAACTGTTTTCCCTTTTATTACGTGAGCAATTGGGACCGAAAAGGTCTTTCTTTCGAGGGAATATTTCGCCGCCTCATCGAGTGCCCTCCAGGCTAGGCCCAGCGCTGCGGCTGCGACTCCCGGTCTTGTCATGTCGAAGGCGCCCATCGCCACTTTGAATCCCTGGCCGGGTGCTCCCAGTACATTTTCCTTCGGCACGTGAACGTCTTCGAAGGTTATTGTGCGCGTGTCGGAACACCTCTGTCCCATGTTCAATTCTTTCTTCCCGCGCGATATGCCGGGCGTATCCCCGTCCACGATGAAAGCAGTGAACGCCTTCCCAGCCGGCGCCTTAGGGTCGGCGTCAGAGCGAGCCAGAACAAAGAACCATTTTGCATATCCGCCGCCCGTTATCCTTAAAAAACTATTCGTATCAATTTTTTTCGGTTTAAGAAATCACCAGGCCTTCGATCCATTTATCACCCATTTGTCGCCTTTCTGCACCGCACTAGTTTTCACACCGCTAACGTCGGAACCTGCGCCCGGTTCCGTGACGCAATAGGAGGCAATTGAGGGTTCCGCCGCAATCATGCCAGCGTATTTCTTTTTCTGCTCCTCATTGCCTGCAAGCAAAAGGGGCGCCAGCGCAAGAGAGGGGCCCATTATGGCGAGCTGAATGCCGCTGCATCCGTAGGCAAGTGCCTCCACGATCAGAGCCGTCTCCAGGTTGGTGCAGCCGGGACCCCCTAAACCATTAGCAGGTTGACCCACTGCTCCACCTGGGAAATCCAACCGTATTTCTCCGGAATCATCGGGTTCATCAGCCCCAAACCGTGCGCTTGTTTTATGATGTCCCAGGGAAACCTATAAATAGCTACATACCGCAGACTCAATTTCCAACTTACTGCATGCTCTGGTCATATTCCGCAGCCCTGGGCAAGATCACTTCCTTGGCGAATTTAAGGGCACTTTGCTGTATTTCCTTCTGTCTGAAAGCGAAAGCACGCCAAGAAATTAGGCGATTAAACCATGCTTACTGATCCGAAAGGTCAAAACTCATCGTCCTCTGGGCTGACACGGCTGTTCGGCTACAGGCAATCTTGGCCGAGGACAAAAAGTTCATAGACCTGGCCAACATCATTGCGTTCCCTAAACTCGAATAAAATAATATGCTTTAAATGAAAAAATTCGAAAGCAGATATGTGAATCGCACTTTTCGAGTGGAATTGGGTTGGTCGCAGCTGAGTGCCATTTTATCATGCATCAAATTTGTTAAAAATATCCTACTACCACTACATAAAAATGAGCAATCTGGTAATAAAAAAAAGGGTCATATTTTGTTGTTTTCCTGCTCTCAGATGACAGATGCCGTTCCCGTTTGCGCGACTCGCTGCAGCAGCTGTCTGGAGATGACCAAGCGTTGTATCTGGGAAGTGCCTGAAACAAATAAATGTTCACTTTTTTTAAAGTAGAAATGACGAACACTATACATACCTTCGTAAATTTGAAATATTTTTGCGTCTCGCATCAGCTTCTCGACTGGAAATTCCGTGTTAAAACCATTGCCACCAAAAATCTAAATTCAAAATGCGGTTATTTGCGGCCAAAAAACAGCAGGTTTTTGGACCTGAACAGCATTTGCGGCTGTTGCATTGGCTGTGTCTGCGGCGAAACACTTTGCGATTGAGGCCCAATAAGCTCCCGGCCGCTTCAAATCAACCTCTTGGGCACTCTTGTAGGTCATCAGCCGCGACATCTCCAAATTCATCGCCATGTCGGCGAGCATAAAGGAAACGCCCTGATGCTGCAATGAAGAGGGAAGAACAGTATTTAATTATTCATTTATTTATGAACCAACTTGTGCGATCGGAACTCCGAACGTCTTTCTCTCGAGAGCGTATTTCGACGCCTCATCCAAAGCCCTCGCAGAAAGCCCCACAGCAAGAGCAGCAACAATGGGACGCGTCTTGTCGAACGTCTTCATTGCGACTTTGAAGCCCTCACCCGGCGCACCAATTACATTCGAATCGGGCACGCGGACATCTTCAAAACTTATCGCTCGGGTGTCAGAGCATCGTTGGCCCATGTTTATTTCCTGAAAATCAACACATTGGACACCGCATCGCTATTAATATAACATTGCCTTCTTTCCCCTCGTGACACCTGGCGAGTCACCCTCCACAACGAAGGCGGTAAAACCCTTCCCAGCTGGCGTCTTCGGATCTGGGTCCGTCCGGGCCAATACGAAAAACCTAAAAACATCAGAGGCATTTATTCAAAAACTCCTTTATTTGTATGATTAAATAACCCACCAATTTGCAACACCTAGACGTAAAAATTGAGTTAAAATCATTGAGCCATTCATTACAAAAGACCTCCGTTCGTAATCCACATTTTAGAGCCGTTCAAAATCCATTCATTCCCCTTCTTTTCCGCCTTTGTTTTTGCACCGGCTACATCGGAACCAGCGCCAGGTTCTGTGACACAGTATGACTAAATGCGCATTATTTAAGGCACTCTTCTGGTTTCGTTTTTTGCGGACACTTACCACCATCATTGGTTCCTCAATCAAACGTGTAAGAAAGCGCTTTTTGATGTCCTCATTCGCGCATAAAATCAGTGGAGTCGCGGCCAAGTCATTTGCTAGTATTGCAGTCCCAATCCCCGTACACCCGTAGCCAATTGCTTCGCTGATCAACACATTGCTGACCAACTCCAAGTCAAGTCCACCTGATCAATTGGGCCTAATATAAAATTCGAAATGTGTAATAAGCACCGTATTCCGATGGGATGTCGACATTCATAAATCCATTCGCATGAGCTTTCTTTATGACCTCCCAAGGAAATTCCATTGTTTGATCATAATGCGCCGCCTTTGGAATAATTTCATCTCTGGTGAACTTCTTCACGGCATCTTGTAGTTGTCTCTGTTCATCGGTGAGCTCTAAAGAAAACAATAAAACGGTAAAACTACAGTTTATAGCGCAATGACAACACGCCCAACAGCAACTGGTATACATTAGGACATTGAGTGCCCATTATGAATTTATGAAACGAGACTAGCAATCCCTAGTATTCCCAATAAAATAGAATACGGGTTCTGGTATCGGTTCTGTAAAATAATAAATTACCGAAGTCCAAGCCAGATGAAAGTGACGCTGTTTTTGATAATTTTCTAGCAACACTGATTATTGAACTGTTCCTTTTAAGCAGCAAGTTTGCAGCCATTGTTCTGAAAAAACAGATTAGTATTTGATTTTTTTATGGTAAAATTTGTATCTATTTAGTTTTAGTACTAGGATATTTGATTTAAATTTATTGTTCTGTGATTCTGATAGCTTAAGAAGGAGAAGGAAAAGTTTGTACTTTGAGACTTTGTACTTTGGACCTCGATATAAATATGTATGTCATCACTCATATTATCATTCATCATGCTTCATGTATATACCACGCGGCGCTCAACACACAAACACAATCAGCGGCAATCACGTCTATATCTATTATTACGTCTGCGTCTGCTAAAATTGTCTGTGTCTGTTTCCCTATGCCACTCTGCACGCCTGTTCAGGATATGGATCGTTAAATCGCTATTGAAAGAAAATATAAAAGATTGATATTTGAATTTGAACAAAACGTTTTTAAAAGGGAAATATCAAATCAGTATGGGATGAAAAATGAGGATAGTGGAAGGTGGGTAGCCTACTACAAAACTACTAAAATAATTATGCAAGTCATTATCAATTATCATTATTCATTAATAATTATTAATTAATAACACAAAGTACAAACACACAAATCACCAACTAGAAAATTTTCACTTTCGGGAAAAATAAATAAATATTAACTTGCATGAAATGAAAAAAATGATTGCGCACGTGGCAGAAATGCATTGAGATTTTGAGAATCCAACACAGACTTTGCGGTTTGCGAGTCTGCGTCGTTGCGTTTTGCGGGAAGCCGAGTTCAAATCCAGCGGAAAAACAGAATACGGACTTGGCAAAGGCCCACTTGCATTTCATTCTTTCGTTTCAAATTTCAATTTTTGGATAAATGAAATAGAAGACGGAAGCAGACAACGGAGACGAATTAATCCGAATTTATTAGATTTTGGCTTAACAATTTTGTTTGTTTTAAGGCTTATTTCTTTACTACAGCGCTTAAAATCATGTCTTCTGATTTTGGAAATCCCTTGAAGAAATTTAAATTGGTATTTCTTGGAGAGCAAAGCGGTATGTGGGATTTTGGTGGTATTAGTTTTTGTGTACGCACCTATTTAGTTGGCAAGACTTCACTCATTACAAGGTTCATGTACGACAGTTTTGACAATACATATCAGGCGACCATTGGGATTGATTTTCTCAGCAAGACGATGTATCTTGAGGACAGAACGGTAATCCTGCTTATGCCTCCGGCCGAAATTGGATTTATCAATTATTTGCATAAATTTAAAAAAAGAAGTAAAAGTGATATTTTTTAGGTTAGACTTCAGCTTTGGGACACCGCAGGACAGGAACGGTTCCGTTCACTCATTCCATCCTATATTCGCGATTCTACCGGTTTGTATCGGCACAATTAATAATTTCAATCATAAATTTTAAGTTGCCGTGGTCGTTTACGACATCACAAGTCCGTTTAGTTTTTTTTTAAATTTCCATTTGTGGTTTCAGATGCAAATTCTTTCCACCAGACTTCGAAATGGATTGATGATGTGCGCACCGAACGGGGCAGCGATGTAATTATAATGCTCGTTGGCAATAAAACAGATCTGGCTGACAAGAGGTGGTTGAAAATAGAAATTAAAATAATTTAAGAATTCAGACAAGTTTCTACAGAAGAGGGTGAGCAGAAGGCAAAGGAGCTGAATGTCATGTTCATTGAGACATCGGCCAAAGCAGGCTACAACGTGAAACAGGTAGATTCATTTCTGTCTTCAGAATATCGATTCATTTCCCAGTTATGAGTGTTGTCTCTGATTTTTCCAATTCCAGTTGTTCCGAAGGATTGCCAGTGCTCTTCCTGGAATTGAAGTGGAGAAGTCATCTGATGCGAGTGAGTTTGCTTTTGAGTTTCGGATCAATGAGAACCCCTGTTCAACAAAAAATTTTAATTTTGCAGAGCAAGTTGTGGACATTGGGCCAATCAAGCCACGCCAGATTGTGACCGAAGAAGGATCGTGCTGGTGTTAAGCGCCGGGATGCGGCAAAACACAATCCTTTTAAATGTGGACCTTTTTGAAATTGATTTTTACGATTAATTTTGATTATTAATTTAATTTATGGACATATGTATTTGTTGTAAAGAAACAAACTCGTTTATGGTGATGGTGGAGAGAATGGGAACAATGGACTCAAATTGTCTCCATGGATGAGGCTACACTACACCGCCTGAGCAAAATGACCAAGCATAAGAGGACAAAGAACGCGGTGGGGACAATGATCAGCAGCAGCTGGTTGCTGATAAGTGCGGCCAATCTGTCCCCAGTCGCGGAGTTGGCCCCTCCGGGCGCTAGCCCGTGTGGAGACGAAGAGCCCTGGGAATGCTGAAAACGAGGGGAATCAACAATCATTGAATTGGCGGAGCCCAAACCTCAATCAGCTTTGTTGGGTCGCATATCCAGCGCTTTAAAACAAAAAGGGGATTCGATAAACGACCTAATCAGAGGAGAAGTGACCTGCATCATTTCCAGCTCCTCCACGATTTGCATAATGCACTCCCTCGGGCAATGCCTTGAGCAGATTTCGGACGTCTCGTAGGTGTGCACGAGGATGGTTGACGGCGCGGACTTGTCCCGGTCAAAGAAATTTCCTTCGGCAAAATGCACGAGGTCCGCCGTTGAGAGGGACAGAAGTGCGCCAACAGGACCCCTCCTAATGACGCCAATTATTCGCAAAAGTCCTTTCAGGAGGCTGGCCGCCACCAGACCCAATACAGAGGTGAAACAATTCACCATTTTTGTTTGTCCAGATTTCGCTACAAATCAAGCATAACATACTCTCAAATTTAAATATCAATAAATCATAAATTAGAAGAAAAATTGGAACAGGTAGGCAAATTATGAAATATTATATATTACTAGCTAGTGGAGGGAATGCTCTGTGAGTGGGGCAGACGAGAGACGAGTGTGGCTGCCGCACTGGCAAATAATGCGTGCCCATGGAATGACAGAAATACCAGTGCCTCACAAGTAGCCCCTAATTTAGGGCCTAAATACACCCTTTAAATATGCTCAAAATTAGCCATTTTTGACACTAATTCAAGGCCGCAGGGATGATGAGCATTAATAAAGTGCTGAAGGACAAACACACATCCGTCCTTGTGTGCGCCAGACTCCGTTTTAGCCGTTCGTTATTGACTCTTTTGAGTGGGATAGCAGAGATGGGGACAAGAAAATAAAATTAAGGCGGCACAATCATTGAGAGGGAATTTCATGCATTTTCCGGAAGGGAAATCGTTAAAATGGAGAAAGCTAGAGGCCGTTGGAGGGAGAAAATTAAGTGCATGCAGTCAAGGAAAAAGACGCATGAAGCATGGATGTAGCTGGAGATGTGGAGATTGATGGGCTTCTGGCATGCATTTGGCGCGGCAACGGAAAGACGAGGGGAGGGGGATTAAATGGGATGAGATTTCTCTCAGGCGTTGATTAAGCAAATGTGAATGAACCTCTTCTAGTCCCCATTTTTAGAAGGCGTCGGAGCCAGTGTTGCGATACGATGGAAAAGTGGGCGATGGCAGGTAAAAAGTGACTTTCAATTCATTCGCCAATTATGAACTCACTAGAGCCCTCCTTTCCCGTAAATGTTTTAGGCACCCGTATTCCCGCTCCCATCCCCTCACTTAAGGGCTTTGATGGATTGGGCGGGAGAGCTATAATTATCCCCACATGCCACTTTTGGGAAACAAAAATTTTGTGTGCGGGCAATGAGAGTTGACTCGTGGATACGGCGGAGGGAGTTGCTCTCGGCATACCCTCCCCCTTTGTCTAACATAAAGGTTTACGCTCCGCTGCGTTTGGGAGGGCGGAGAGGCGTTTTGAATTTCAGAGTATCGATCCGGCTTCTTAATTTACTTGGAGTAATAAAATTCGGTTTCAAACAATCTTCATTGCAAATCCAAAGACCCGAACGACTGCAGCTGTTGTTTGGTTCCAGAGGGCGATCTTGGTAACAGTCCATCCGTTTTTGCCATCGATGGGAAACTGGATCTCCCTCGACTCTTCAAACGGTGCATCCGACTGGCACATGTGAAGGGATCTTTTCCCGTCCGATATGACAATGACAGGCCGAATCATGGCCGAAGAGCGGAAGCTGGAAAAATAATGCGGTGTAAAAATGACCGATTCGGTTCGCTTCCAAACAACCTGATTTCAATTTTTCGGTCCGACTCTCGAATAGGGATGCGGCAAAGAAAAAGGCTGAATGTGCACAGATACTGCTTGTTGCTATTCGCCCTAATAAACGCACTCATGAATCCCTGCACCGGTCACAATAAGCCCGGGCAGCAAGTCCTTTGAGAAGGCAGCTGAACAAAGATAAAAGGGCTGTAGTGCTGCATTTCCCAAGCAGAAGTGATTTTGCGAGTTTTCTTCTCGCCAATCTGATTTTTCGGAGGCGAAACCAAGCGCAAAATCTGTGCACAGACTTCTGCTTGAGATGCAGTGTGGGAACACGTGTTGAGCCACAGAGTTCCAGAAACTAAACGCGTTTTGACAAAGCATCGACTGCTGGCCGCTCGGGAATTTCTCGCAAATCCAGCCGGGGGCAAAGATTGCTGCTGACAGCGAATAGCGTCGAACTATTTCCAAAGGCTGAGCGCAATTCCATCCGCCACCACCTCAAAACATCTGGTGATTTGTCGAAATTGACATTTAATATTTGCGGCTTTTACCAAGACATCCCCTCCCAAAAACGTCTATGCCCACATAAATGTCGTATAGGGACTTTTCGGGAAAACATTTGAATAAGGTCGTGAGTGTTTTCTGGATATGTTCTTGCTCGTTCCAACAATAATTCGTGTAAAATCCATCGACCATTCCAAACCATCTCCTAAAAAACAAAAACTCATCAACACTCGTTTCGATGTCTCTTCATTACCAGTTATTCTCATTAAGTGCATCTTGCCATTTTAAAGAACCTTCGCTGATGATGGAATCATACCAAATTACTGTTATTATAGTGGTTGCTGTTTTTAACAATTTGGGGTTGTAAAGAATTTCACCTTGCGAGTCTTCGTGCACATTGAGATGCATTCGACTTGTGAGCTGCGTTAAGAAATACTCCAAATTCGCCAGATGATCCACATTAACCTTGCTTTCAATGTTAATCAGCCACCCATCTGAAAATTCAATAATCTCCTGAAAAGGCGGCACCGATTTCAACAAATACCAAATTTGTAAATTTTGCAAAGATCGACCATTAATCGAAGCAAATCTTCGATTCTTTCCTGGTCACCAAAAGTATGTTGACACAATTCTTCATTTTCTATAATAAATGTACCTAAAAATGTCTAAAATTAAAAAGCTAAGACTTTAGAAAAGTTACCGAGCATTAAAACGCCATGAGAATGAGCAGAGTTGGTCCAACTAGGAGGCGGAACAGTAATAAAATGGTGGGAGAAGTAAACGAAAACATCGATGTGCCACCAGTGGAAGAACGAGTAAAAGGGTATCCCTTGATTTGCCTGATTTGTTTCAGCACAAATGGGACTTCCACGCCAACTGTATCGATAAATACGATATTAGTTTTAGCAACATCAGCAGTCACCAGTCAAACGACCGTTTTTTATTACCTCTCATAGTCCAAATAACCTAAATCCGATTTTTTAATTCAGGTATTTATCGCATCTTATCATCTTATGCCATAATACTAGTATAATTAATAATTATTTATAATTGATAAATGCCCCACCGCCTCGATGGTCATGGCAAAGCAACGTCTTCGGCGAATTTTGTTTCGCAGTGAAATTTTGAAGATCTTGTATAGAAAACAGTTGAAGTTCTTCAGTTTTCAAAGAAAGCAAAGATTCAAAATTGTCGAAATAAATCAGTCCCCTGTCAAATCCAGATATGATTTCCATCTTTTTGGGGATGGCCGGTTGGCAGCTGTTTTGACAAAACAAATATTACGTTCTTCTCCTTTTTTCGCTGTGGGTCGATGGGTAATGATCATGAATCATGATGGTCATGGGCCCCATCAGCCATCACTCTTCATTCTTCAACCTTCATGGCTTATGAACTTATGGTTACCTAACTCTTCCTTTCAAATTTTCTACTAAAATAAGGAATAACATTACGCCATATAGTTACACCGGCAGTTCCGGTTCCCGCTTCCCGGGGCCCATTTCAATTTGCGTCAAGTCAACGATTTGACGTCAAGTCTATTCGCCTAATCAAACGCCAATTCTCCGTTTCAATTAAAAATCAAGCGATTCTCAGCAAGTGGGGAGCAATTCAGCAATTCTCAATTTCAATTTCGCTTGACGTCAAATCAAGCACTTGTCATCAAGCCAAGGGATTACTTGGCGCGCAGTCAAACAATTGTTTGACGTTTGCGCTGCAATTGTCAATTCCCCGTTTCAATTTAATTTTCGTTTAACGCATATTAGATGCATAGACAGCAATTGTCAAGCAATACTCGTACATCCCCCCGTGGGTGTACGCCTTCCCGTCAAGCGTTTTTAAAAAAATTATAAAAAATTTAAAAGTTGATAAAAAATTCTGAAATAAATTTCCACTTACAGTTTAGAATCTCCACAATTTAGCCATCTAAATTTTTTTCAAAAAATTTCAGTATTTTTAGCTATAATAATTGTTTTAATAAAGGTGCTCAAAATCATGCTTTATTATGCGTTCAAAGATCGTTCGCTTGCTGAAACAGTGCGAACAAATGTTGTATACGATTATCCACATTTAATTCGGCATTTGCATTTTCTTCATCATCATCATCATCAATTCCATCATCTTCCAATGGTTCAAAAATGCCCGCAGGGAGGTCGTCTTCTTCCTTTTCTTCTATAAGAAAATTGTGCAGAATGGCGCAACTTTTGATGATGCACGCGCATTTTAAGGGCGTGGTTCTTCTGATTTTTGTGCGTAGACATGTAAAATCGGACATCTGCCTCGCAACACAATGGAGGGGAGGAGGGGAGACGATGGAATGGCCAAACCGTCGCGAGTGAGTGGCCAATCGAGGTAAACACAGAACCGCCGAATGAAGAAATCCACAACATTTGGAAATAAAAAGCAAATGCATTTTATATTTAAATTCATTTATTATCAAAATTAAAAAGTGAATCTTGCTATGGCATCTTCTCTTTCATATCCTCTTCTTTGTTTCATTCATTATTAGTCACAGTTCATAGCGAATATGCAATCAAGTAATTCCATCAAACGCAATTCGCCTAAAATTAATTGAAACGGGCACTTGATGGATAGGCGAATTGCGTTTGACTTGACGCATCAAGCACTTGCTTTCGGCATCAAGAGCACAATTGCTTGATTTGACGAAAATTGAAACAGGGAATTGACGACTTGCTCTGCAAGTCGTTGACTTGACGCAAATTGAAATGGGCCCCCGGTTGCCTTGGGTTTTTGCCTTTCGTTTGACGTTTACTTCGAGCGCTTGCCGGTGCGCGACAACTTTACTTGTTCTGGCCTGGGCGACGGATGGAGCGACGGTTATGCTCAAAGTCATAACGTAGACGTAGTGTGATGCTGCACAATGCACAGCGTTTAAGGTTCTTCTACCTTCGTTGTTCTTTGCGTTCACGTCTTTTTTATGTTGCTATTGCTACTGTTATTGTTCTCGCGCGTTGCCTCTTGCATCAGCGCCTACGTTTGCAAAAATGATTTGTTATTGATATTGCCCATTTCAATTCCTTCTCATATTCCCAATTCCTCGTTTGTGTTTGCTTAAAGCATTTCGCCTGGATTTTCACAGCAACTTGACTTCATTCTGCTTTCTTATTTACATAGTTCCATTCCTTTTAGACTGTTTGCAATTTTCCCCAACTTTTAAGGTCTCATCAATTATCATTTACCATATTCGATAGCCGTGCGGAGAAAAATAAAATGACTGAAGCCGATATTGCCGAAAAGGGCGAATCTGGCGACAATTATGAAAGGGTAGGACGGTTGGTATTTTTCTTGGATAATTAATGAAATTTATTAATTTGTTAGTTTCTAGGCACTTCAACACTGGAATTCGACCGCTTCGGATGTCAATGGAATGCTCGGTGGATTTGAAAAGTTGCACATTCCCGACATAAATGGTTCAAAGCAATTTCTACTGGACTTGCGGCGAAATGTATAAGTGTCCTGAATTTATCATTTGTATTTCAGTTTCTACAGAAGTTTGTTGACAAGTTTGAACGTGCCTTGGATTGCGGCTGCGGAATAGGCATGTTTTATTTGACTTCTCAATTCATTTTTCAATTAGGTCGAATCACGAAGCATTTACTTCAGCCAATTTTTAGTCTTGTTGATATGGTCGATTTCTCTGAAAAATTGATAAAGGCCTCGTTCTCATATGTCGATTCGAGTATGAACCACGAAATCGGCGATCGCTTTGTTGAGTCGCTGCACACTTTTACTCCAAAAAAGAATTACTATGACGTCATTTGGATACAGTGGGTCACCGGCTATTTTGCCACAGATGAACATTTCGTGGACTTTTTACAGCGCTGTATAGTGAGATATAACTAAATGTGAGAATTCATACCAATAATTGTCTCTAGGAAGCCTTGAAAGAGAGCGGCGGTTGTATTGTTGTGAAGGACAATATCGCCAAAGGGCCGGACAGGATATTCGATGAGGAAGATAATTCTTGGACGAGAACAAGTGAACAGCTTGGCTCAATCTTCGCGAAAGCCGACCTGCAACTAATTCAACAGAGGCGACAACTCCACTTCCCAAAAGAAATATACGAGGTTGGGCCATAAAGGTTGATCAATAATGTGCGATTCGTTTAAGGTAAGGATGTTTGCACTCAAGCCGAGGTGATTGATTCCATCCGCAAATATCGATCGCATTGTTGTTATCTGGATGATCAATGGTTAAAGATTGGTAGAAGATATGAGATTTTGTTGCCATTTATAATTGAACCGATTTTTCAAATATCTACTGTTTTGAGTGTTTTAGGGATTTTTACTCCTTGAATTGGTTTAGAATATGTCGATATCCTTTTTGCGAAGGAAGAAGGTGAAGTTCAACGTGGAACTAACAGTTCTGAGGTTGACCGAGGTGCCGCTCTTAAATGCGATTATCTTCGCCAAGGTATTTCTAAAGAACCGGGCTAATTCAAACCCGAATAAGGTGCGTCTGCTGGACTGCGGGTCCTTCGTCGCTGTCACGTTGCACAGGCCGATATGCTCCCACGAAATCGACTTCATGCTCCCGTCCTCGTCCCAGCACCTGGAAACGGGGCAAATTCGAATGAGGGCGAAAACGTCCGACCACCTCCAACCCACGCACTCAAACGGCGCATATAGGTAAACGCAGGAAAGCATAGAAAACGGAAATTACATTCAGACACAGTGTGACAGTCTTGACCAGTGGAGATGCCAATGCTTTGAACATTTGTCCGACTTACATGGACAGGAGGCACTCCCTGTCAGACAATTGCTCCGGGGATTACCACATCAGCCAGGGATCGGCAAATAAATTGGAACTGGAGGCGGAAGGAAAACAGGAAGAAGAGGTACAAATGATTTGGAAGGCCCAGGAGTCGGGAAACATTTGAGGCCGACGAGTACGTGGACGAGGACGGGAACGTGATCCCGGTCGAGAAGAACCCACAGCCATTCAAGTTCACCTGCTGCATCCCATTCGACTCCAAACAGTCGGGAGTGCTGGAGACGTGTCGCTGCAAGATCTCGCTCAGAAAGGTGGGGATGGGGTGTCTTGGTTGACGGTGGACGCCGAATTACCCAACCCACTTCCTTCAGGAGGATCGAGCCGGTCGGGCACAAAAACTGGGCTTTGTTATATTGAACCTGGCCGAATTCGCGGGCACGGGCTCGGAAGGGATCACACGATCCTACCTGGTCGATGGATACGGCGGGAACAACCAGCGCGCGGACAACTCGAGGGTTCACATATTCGTCAGGATGCAGCACAATTCGGCCGATCCTCTCTTCAAAGTGTTCGTCCCGAAGTACATATAATATAGATGTATGCCCATAATTCAATTGGCAGGCCCAATTCGACTTCCATGTTTCGTCAGAACGGCTCTTCCGAAGATCTGAGCCACGCGACCGAACAGCAGTTGGGCCAATGGCTGAATCCGGCGGACAGGAAGGCGCCTCCTTCGTCGCCTCTGCCGAGCGGAAATTCGCAATCCACGGGCACTGCGGGTGCCTCCACGAGTGAACACAGCGAGGCGCATTCCCCCCTCATTTGTACATCATTCAGCCAGTCAAAACCCCTCCATCCAGACGGACTATTCCATCCCCGGCCAAATGGTGACGTCCACCAGTGGGATTTCCAGCTCGTTTGGCACGTCCGCGTTCTCCTCCGTCCCCGGTGGACTAGGGCACAACATGTCGGCACGAGTGCAGCAGACGCGCACCGACCCAGGGGCAATAATTGACGAAGTGGGGAGTCAATTTGCTCGCTCTTTGATTGTGAGGACAATTCAGGTTTTGGCCGAAAATGCAGCGACATTGTCGGCGCCGAGAACATATTCTGTTTCTTCATCATCCTCCAGTGATCAGTACGAGTCATCATAGCGAGCCAAATATTTAGTATCCCTCTTAGGCAAAAAGCATCTGAAACTCTGCGTGTTTTATTTATTATTTTAGTCTGCCCACTTCATCTTTTGGTTTTTGCCAGTACGTTCATAATATAATATATGGAGGATTTGTCCTAGAAACCCAATAAGCCACCATCTTTCACAAATTCACTAGAGAATCCAATTGTATAAAGCATTATCGTGACTTGTCCGAAAAATTGTCCACCGCTGATCCGAATCCACACTTTTTGTGAACACACGTGTACTTTCGATTATAGCCCCGTTGTGAACACATGCATATGCTCTTTTGCACCAATAACCGGAGCAGCAGATGCGATACATATTTGTTGTCTTCACCAAATTGAAGTCCAATTCGTGGGGTGAGCATATTAAATGGATGTGAATGAACTTTTTGCGTCGTCTTGGAATTGTTTGTGTACCAGATCCAGAATTGGAAATGCTGTGCTGGGCACGCCCCAAGACCATTCATGCTACGCCATTTTCCTCGCATCACCGTGGAAACTTGCCTTCGAAAAATGGACGGACGGGCCAAGTTTTTTGGCCTGCCCATTTGGGCATTCCAGTGCCCGGGGTTGTTGTCGGGCGGGAGGCAATTGATGTGGGCAGCAGCTACCAGCTACATGTAGGACTGCTGCCGCGGACAACAAAGAAGTGAGAGGAGAGCAAATAAAATGCGAAACGCTTGGCGCGTATTTTATTCCGCCGGTGCTGCGCTCCCACTGCTGCTGTTACTGCTAGCGGAGAGAGGTCAGTTTTATCGTGCAATTGTTGTACATTTCGTGTCCGATAACAGCCTGTTCACATGCCTATGCTCCGATTGTCCAGTGAGTTTAGTGGCTTCGGTAAATTGGGGACCTAGGTATATACTTGTATTTCGCGCCTAGCGATGCCCTAACGACCAACGAGACCCTAGCTGCGGGGAGAAATGCCTTCCTTATCGCCCATCTTTTCGAAGAGTTCGACGCAGAAGTTGAAAAGGAACGAGATAGGATGTTGGTGAAGGCAGGCGGAAGAGGGCCGAATATGCACTACGACGGAGGAAGGGATCAAAAACTCGGGGGGAAGGAGGAAATCACTGAGAGTGGGAAAATGGTGGCCAACACAGAGGAAATTGCTGCCACTGATGCTGTCGGCGGTGGTATTCATCAAACAGAGAAAGAATCAACAGTTGGAACTACGACGACACGTGCGACAACAACGACGGTGGCTAAAATGGAAGAGGCAGGGACTGAGGCGAATGAAGCAGGAGGAGGGCCGAGTGAGGAGGCGATCAACACAATTGTGCCAACACCGATCCGACCGGTGAGTCGGGAGGAAGAGAAGGACGAGACTGCACACCCGAGTCACGCCAGTTTGGAAACAGCAGCTCATTTTCCACCAAAAATTGAAAATGGTGGGAACAATCGAATCGGGAAGAATTGCGTTCAATTTGTAGAGGAACTGAGTGTCACAGAAGTGCCAGAGCTCACCACCACTTCGGCCCACTTTGACGAAGGCAGCACCACCGACAAAGAGGCGGTTAACAACAACAACAATGGCTCATCTGAGGGCGGCGCAGAGGGAGCAGAGCCTGAGACTGAAAATGAACTGTTCGGGGGACATCCCGCCTGGCTGCGCACAGTGTTCCTTACGGTCGTCTGTGAGTACCCGCATTGGCACTGGCACTGGTAGAGCCGTGCATTTCAGGCACTGGGATCGGCTTCTTTCTGCTGATGCTGCTCATCGGGTTGGTGGGCAGATGCTTCGATGGCGTCGAAGGCCCGAATCCGAGCAATGCTGTGGCGCCGAACGAGCAGCCAGTGGCGGTGGTGGAGCGCCAAAGGGGCCACAGGGAGGTGTCCAACAGACACGACGCCGGCAGCAGGGCAGTTCCAATAGTGTTGGGGAACCCAGAGAACGTGCACCCCGCACCATATTGATCCGGAACTGTTTGGGAAATAAATTTATGCAAATGAGAGAGGAAAATGCAAAACATTGTTGTGTGTCTAGGTTGTAGATCCGGAAGAACAAAATGTGTTCAGCAAAAGACGTGAATTATTTGAATTATTATTGTGTGGGGGGGGGGGAATGAATGAAAATCACAGACAGTGTTTTAGGTTTGGATGAATCTTATCGTTGTTTGGTGCAAAAGACGAAGGAAATTGGGGTTGTTTCTGAAGGCGACCGGAACAGTGAGTGTTATCTTGTGTGTGAAAGGCCGTTGTGGGAAAGGCGATCAGCAAGCAGAGTGAAGTGAATTGGGAGGGTGAATTGAATGAAATAAGCGAGTGTGGTGAGTCACTTTGGGTGCGTTAATCAAATTTTCAAAAGGGCGCAAATGGAGATCGCCGAGGGAGGGATGCGGCTAGAGCGGCTCAGCCAGCCTGTCCTCTGCCTGCTGGTCCATTGGTGGATCCTCCTCCTCGCACTTCTTGCCCAAGTGCTGCGGCTGGTTCTCCACCGACGAAGAGGTGGACGGCGGCGCAGAGTGCTCCCGCTCTTCGCCGGCCTCCTCCTCCTCTTCGGCCGGGCAGCTCCGTTTCCGCCTGAACAGAGATGTGTCCACCCCATTGCTTCTGGGCCCCTCCTTACGCTTTGCGCGGCGGCTGGCTGTTGGCCGTGCACTCGCGTTTGTGCTCGCAGCAGCACACACGCACCATTCGCCACTCGGCCAGCGCAGAGTCAAACTGTGCGAGGGCGGAATCGATTGCCATTTGTGTCCCGCAGACAATTCATTGCTTACGCCCTCCGCCTCATCGGTCTGCGTCCCCGCGTCCGTTGCAACAGCAGCGCCCACGGATTCCGTGGCTTTTGCACTGTTTTCCTCGTGCTCATCGCCAACAATTGCAGCCTCTTCCTTCGGCTGTTTCTCCGCCTCAGAGTCTGCCGTCGACATGGAAGAGGCGACAGCAGTAGGCGGTGGTGGCGACGAAGTGGCGGCGGCTACTGCCGCCTTTGTGGACAGCCGGTCGAATATGCTGTTCACGCGTGCCTTCTTGCGCTGCACGATGTGCGCGCTCTGCGTGGCTGCCGGGGTCCACACACTGGCTGGTGCCCTTTCAGTGCCTGAGCTCCCTCCCTTCCGCAGTCCGTTGCCGTTGCCAAATGCGGCTGCTGCTGCAGCGACAGCCGCAAACAGAAGCGAGTTTTGCGCCACATTTTCTGATTGAGGCGGCGACGAAAATGAGCCAGAGTGGCTGAGCGACGAGTTGGCGGAGTGGTAGCCGGAGGAGTCGAGCAGCAGTGAGGAGGGCGTGGACGCGGAGAAGGGAGAGCAGGAGGAGGAGACAGCGGTCCTCGGTGGACGGCCAATGGGAGCAGCAGCACTCTGCTCGGGGACAACACAGCACAATAGATCAATTCACTTCTCTTTCGCACCTTTTCGTCCAAGCTCGCTTTCGACTGCTGACACTGTTTGGCCAGCGACAGCAGCGAGAGCACCGTGCCAGCCGTTTTTCCGCCGCTTCCGTTTCCGACTGTTGCCTTTGCCTTCTCATCCCGCTTCGCCACCATCGTCGCCGTCATTGTAGGCGCTGTTGTGGGCGTCTGATGCTGGTGGCGCACCAACTTGTTGTAGGCCAGGTTCTTGATCGGCTTGTCCGAGCTTTTGTAGCACTTCAGCTTAAAGCCGCCGTTCTCGGCCGCCTTCCGCGCCACCGTCAGCGACCTCAAGCAAGGCATTGCGAATTCCCTGTCTGCCCGATGACTCACTTCTTCAGCGACTCCCTGCTGCCGAAGTTGACGCCCTCGCTCATGAAGGCGGTCGCCTCGTCGATCAGTTCGTTCAGATTCGCGTTCGGACTGGCGATGGCGGCCAGGATCAGCTGGCTCTTGAAGTACTCCAGCTCGGCCACCTGCCAATCCAAATCAGAGCCATGTACACAGGTATGCATGTGTGCGTGCCTCGTGTTCGGCGGCGTGGTTGTGCTCGCCCTTGGAGATGCCCTGGCTGTCCCCGTCCCACGTCTCCGCCCTGCCCTTGCACCACGAACGCGAACACGTCAGCTTCTTGGCGCACACGCAGCGCCACGTCTTCACGCCCTTGGCGGGCACAATGTGGTGGATGTTGTAGCGGTAGCCTTCGAAGATCAGCTTTTGGTTGCCTGAAAGCGCCAATTCAAAGATCGCCAAAAGCGGAGCCCCTTCCTTGCCTTTGAACGAAGTGACCGTCCGGGGCTGTGCCGGGTCGTAACGCTGGAACTGGTGCATTTTGATTCTGGAAGACGGAACAAATTAGGACCAATGCGGAATCGATTTGGCCAATTCAAGGGAGGGACGGATAAATTACTCCGTTGTGGGCGAGGAGGAGGGGACGGGGACGGCATTTGCCCAGAGCCATCAATCGCCCGACGATCGAATGGAACGGAGAGAGGCAAAAGTGTGTGTTTCTTCCTCTGTTTTGCCCGCCGTTCGGCCGACACACTCAGCATAATGGAGGCGCGACGGGCAAATGTGCGGCGGCAGTGGAATTGCCGCGCGGCAAAAGGAGCGAGTGGGAGATGGGAAGGCCCTGAGGGGAATCGGGAAGAAAGGGCTGGGCGGCAGGGACCATCAGGACTTGGCGATTAGAGGAGGCAGAGGCAATGGTTGGGGGTGGGAACGGCAGAAAACAATTGGGAGTCGCCCCTGGGGAAACCCAAAAGTGGGGCACGGCAGGGAATGGACGAACGAACGAATGGAGGAGGGAGAGGGGGAGGGTTGTGGCTGGACTGGGCCAGGGCGGGAAAGCGGAGACGGGCAGAGGAGAGAGTGCCTTCACCTTTTAGCCCGGTCGTGACAGTCCCTTCGCCTTCGCCCCGCCGCCCCTCCTCCGCCAATCGGCCACACTTCCCAGCCGCTCAGCCAGCGCTAATTTCGCGTGCGGCGCACAAAAAGTGGGGACGACGGGCAAGGCAGCGGCGGCGGAGAGCAATGGCGGCGGCCGATTCGGCGGCGATCGGGCGGCGGAGGCGGGCAGTGGCCGTGCGGGCAAACAGCCCCTCCGCCCATTTGTGCTGCCTTTGTTCCCCGCCCTTATTGTGTGCTTTCGGCCGCCCGAATGTGCGAGATGGCGCCGATTCGAGTTCGCCGCCTGGAGCTGCGCGAAACGGGGACGGGACGGGACCTATCGTGCGGGAGGGATCGTGTGTTGGCGGCGGCAAATACAGCACAAAGGGGACAGAGCCGAGTTGCCAATGGGCCATCCCTCCCCTTCACTGCTGCGCCGTTTGTTTGGCCGATCTGGCGGCGCGCAAAGGGAGGACCGTCAACCGGCAGGGAGTGCTGGGCCAGCTGGACGGCCAGTGTGCGGTCGATTGGCGAGTGCGGGCGCTGGACTGGGATGAATGGCCAAAACAGGAATGGGTGGAGGGGAGGCGGCTGAGTCCAGGTCTCGAGATTGCCTCCGATGTGGGGAGGTTCGGCGCGAATCGGCTCCCCGCTGGCTGCTTCCCCCGTCGCCATTTGCATCGCAGCCCGTTTGCTGCTGTTCCCCCAAAATAAGTCCGCTTCTCTCCCCTCGCCTCGGCCGGGCAGATCAGACGGCGCAGGAATTAATTTGCCCCGGAGCAACAGAGGGGCAAGGGAGCGGAGACTGATAACGGCGCTCTGCTGTGCTGCGATGGCGTTTGGTGCGCGGCTAAAGCTGGACGGGGAGTGTTCCGGGGGAATGGGCAAATTTACGACTTGCGGTGGAGGAATGGGCCAATGCGGGAGAGGGAGTGGTGCGGAGGAGGGAGGGCGGTTCCCCCAATCGATGATTTGGTGCCGAGCCGAGCAGGGTGACTAATAAATAGATTGCGGCGGCCCCTCCGCCGCCCGCCGAGATCAACGGCGGACAAATATTCGCATTCGCCGAGAGAGGCACACAATGGGGGGGGGCAGAAATGGGAATTGCCGTGTGCGGAATGGCAGGGCCTTTGCCTCCGCAGCCCACTCTCCGCAGGTATGCCCTTGCCCAGTGCTGATTCCGCCGAGCCTCTCTCCCTCTCGCCCTTCAATCAGCCGATGCCTCCGCCCTTTCGCCGCCGCCCTCTGCCAGCGAAATGGGAGAGAGTCCGCGAAAGAGTGGTGCCCCATTTGTTTCTCGCACAGGCGAAAGGCAGAGCCATTCATTCCCTCGCCGCCGCCGATGATCTCGGGCACAGGTACACAGAGAGAGAGAGCGAGGGACCGGGCTGGCACGGCCGCAGCAACAACACTGGTTATTGGGCCAATTGGGCGTCGCAAATTGGCGGGCCAGATCCCAACGCAGGGACGGCGGCTCTGCGGGCATTAGCGGCGATTTGGCTGTGGGCAGCATCGCTCGGCTGCTGCCACTTCGCCTGGGGCACTCCCTTCGCTCCCTTTCCAGTCGCGCGCGGGAAATTGCCGGGGAGTTGGTTGTTTGGCGACCAAGATGGTCCCTTTCTGCCGTGCCCGCCGCGCTCCTCCATCTCCGCCGCCCATAGATTGGGAAGAAGAGTGATTTTCGCCGCCGCCTGCAGCGCCAGGGACAGGTTCCCTGCCCTGCTCCTTCATTCCTTTTTTGCGCGCCGCAGTCCATCCTCCTCTGCCCCACCGCCGTGGCGCGTCACGCCAAAATGCTCTCCGCCGCCGTCGCCGCCGTGAAGTGGATGCGCCGATATGGACAGCGCGGAGAAGGAAATGGAAGTTAATTTGCCCTGTCCCTGGAAGGCGGAGGCAAATTGGCGCTGCCGCGGGCAGAGCGGGAGGGCTCTGGGATTGGCACTGTTCCTGGCCGCGGAATACCGGTTCGGATGGAGTCCCCGATCGGGGACTGGGACAATCCGCTTTGACGGAGAATGGGCGCCCGCGCTCTCCTCTCCTCCCTTTTCCTGCGAACAATGGGCTCTGGGGCAAAGGCAAAGTTGGCCGCAAATCGTAAAACGGCGGCGAATCATCTTTGCGCACAACTGCTGGGGAGTGGGAGTGCATGTGGGGGCGGAGGAGGGCGCCGAGTGACCGCCGATGTGGAGGGTCGAGGGCAGACGGACAAACAAACGGCAGAGGGGCAAAATGCGGCGGGCGCAAGAGGCAACCCAGGGCCGATCGCGCGGGACCGGCAAATGGCGAAAGTGCGGCGGCGGTCTCGGCGGGCGCCACCATCCGCCGCCGCCGACTGGTCGTTCCCGAGCGCCTTCTTTGTCCACACAACCATTTTTGCGCAAACACTCTCCAGCAGCCGGCCGGCCGTCGTTTTGTCCCAAAATGGCCGTTCTGCGGCGGCCGCCCCAGATCCAGTCCCTCCCTTAAGTGCTCCCGAATAAGTTTGTCCCATTTTGCGAGCACATTCAGATCGCGACTATTTCGGAAGCCAAAAAGGGATCGGGCCAATGCTGCAATTGGGTAGGTAGCGCTATTCGATCTGTGGGGAATCTGGATCGGAGGGACTCTCTTTGTTCGTTCGCTCTGCCTTCAGTCGTCCCACACGTTGTTGAAGTTGTATCCGTTGTTGCGGGCCACCAGCTGCGGGTCGCTGACCCCCTCGATCTTCTCGTACAGCATCGGGTTCGGGTTCACCGGTTGGGGCACGGAGTGCGCGTCGGTCTGGGTGGGCGGCACAAAGGTCTGAACGGGGACAACAAGGGTGGGGGTGGGGGCCCAGCTGAGGGATTGGCTGTTTGCCTGATCCCCGTGGGGAACGGTCTCCGGCAGACGGCGCAAAAAGAACATCAGCGGCGCGTACCTAAAGAGGGACAGAACTGCTATATACCTAACAATTGAAAGGCACAACAGGAAGTTGATGGCGGCGATCAGGTACATCATGGCTTAAACACGTGTCCATTTTCCTGTTCATTAAACCCATATCAACTACCTGGGAAGCCGATGGTGCGGACCAGCGGCCCGCTGAAGAAGGGACCCAACGCGAACGCAAAGCAGAAGGCTGCGTCCGCAATTGCGTAGATGGAGCCGTAAACGCCTTTTTGGGAACAGAGGGGGCGTAAGGACCCTCCCACGGGAGTTGAGTGCCCACCGACGTGGCGCACGTCCACAATGTAGCCCATCATCGGGAAAATGGAGGCGTCAATCATTCCTTTGGGGGGGGGGGGGGAGAGAATGGTAAAAGCACATAGTATTTGTACCTATGGAGAAGCCCATGCAGAAGTTGGGCACGATCAGGCCGGACACGGAACGGGCCGAAGGAATCTGAAAGCGGCGGGGAGGTGACGGGGAAACCCAAAAACCAACAGCGATCATGCAGAATCCGATCACGACCAGTCCGATCAGGGCGGACAGCCAACTGAACCGAGACGTGAATGAGGAGGGGGCACTGACACTGACCGTCCGATTTTGTGGGCCAAAGGGCCGAAAATGTTGGTTCCGATCATGTAGGAGACGGAGGCGGGTAGGAAGGCGGCCCCGCGCTCGATGGAGTTGGCCGACCAGCTCTCCATCATCCACAGCGGCAGCGACGGCTCCAGCATCGCGATGCCCAGGTTGCCGATGGTGATCGAGCCGGCCGCCACCACTATGTACGGGTCCTTGGCCAGCTCCTTGATGGCGGTGCCCTCCGGCTCGCCCCGGTCCACTTTGGGCTGGAGCAGCAGGAACTGGATGGAGCCGTCCAGGAGGGCGAGCAGCGCCAGCAGGATGAACGGCAGCTCCTTCCCGGCCCACTGGTACAGCATTCTGGACGGCAACGGCTCTCAGAAGAGGATGACACTTTTGTCCGCTCACCCCCCATACGGCGGCCCGATCAGCACGCCCAGGGCAAGTCCCCCGAGTGCGATGCCCTGCAAAAGTGTGCTTGTTCCCGTCCCCACCCTTCTGCACTGCACCATGGCGCTGCCGCGTTCCGCATCGTCCGGGTAGGCCTGGGCCAGCATGCCCATTCCGGAGGTGCTGGTGCAGGCAGAGCCGACGCCCTGCAGAGTGCGGGCCAGCCACAGGGTGGCGAACGAGGTGCCGAACGCGAACAGCAGTGTGGACAGGAACATGATCACGAACCCTGCGGGGGAGTGAAAAAGAGTTCGCAATGCTGAGCCACTCGCACCGGCAAACATGGGCAGAGTGTAGCCGATTCTGGAGTCGGACAATCACAAAGCAATGCAAGAGAAAGCCCACTTGTTGGTTAGCGGGCCGACCATCGGGTTGGCGATCAGCTGGACCAGCGCCTTGGAGCCGAACATCAGTCCCACGTGCACGTTCTCCTCCACCAGCGTGTCGTGCCGCTCGCGCTGCTTCTCGGCTCGGAACTGCGCCGCCCTGTCCCTGGTCTTGTTGCGCCGGGCGCCCTTCGCCGTGGGCGCCGGCAGAAACAGCTGGTCGTCGACGGGCGTCTGGATGCCGATCGCGAACTCGTCCGGCAGCGCCTCGTAGTCCTCCTGGTCCGCCGGCGTGGTGGTCCTGCCCAGTCCGCGCATTCCCGTCCGGGCCTTGGGCTTCTTGCGCCCCTTGGCGCCCTTCCTGCCGCTCTCGCCTCTGTCTCTGTCGCCGCCGTCCTGGTCCCAGTCGCCGCTGTCCCACTCGAACTGCTGCCGCCTGACGCGCACTCGGGATGGCGGCATCGGCGGAGGCTCGCCGATCTTGTTGTTGAGCAGCAGATTGGTGGCGTTCGGGTGCTGGATGCGCAGTAGGTACTCGGGGATGATGGGCACAACTGCGGTTCGGTTGGGGCTGGAGTCGGGTGGCTGGGCTCAGACCTACCCGTGGTCAGCAGCATGTTGTCCAGGAACAGCGCCACGTACACGATCAGCAGCAGCATGCGCCGGTTGGAGCGGTACTTCTCCACAAATCCGGTCACCAGTCCCGTCATTTCGCCCATTTTGCGGACGCAGAAATGGGGAATTAGCTGAAAGGGAGCAGACGGACTGGAGGAGGAAGGAATGGCGGGCAAGGACACTGATTTAGCACTTCCGACGCACACGGCCCCAACAGCCCGGCTGCCGAAGACAATTTGGCGGCGCAGCTCTGGTAGGGGACGTGTTCCCGGTTCCGCGGGCGGATGGGAATATAATGCGCCAAAGGGGAGAGGGCGCGTGTAAATGATGGGAATGGGCAACCGGGAAATTACCACTCATGTGGCCAAGCAGCACCGCCGAATGGGGAGGGGAATATTAAATCCGCCGCGCCCGGGGGCGGAAGGGCAAATTGGCCCGGCGGGGAATGGCCGGGACGAGTATCCCATTTCATTCGGCGGTGCGAGTGCCGATTTGGGCAACACCGCAAACAGCCACAGAACGGCGGCGGCGGAACAGCTCGACGCCAGGGCGGAGGAAGGACTTCGTTCGTTAGCGTGAAGTCCCTTCGGTCTAGAGCGAATGGGGATGGGGAATTGCGCCTGGGAGACTTACTTGAATGTGCGGACCGCTGGGCAATGCACAAGGTCCACCCGGGTTCGGAATGTTTCGCCCCAAAAGTGTTTGTGGGATTTGTCGGGAGTGTGAAACACACAATCGCTGCCTGGCCGCCTTTTGGCGTGTGCGAAACGGCGCCGAGTGTGTGCGCCTTTGTTTCTTTTCGCTTTGTCGAGTGGACTCCATTTCGGCGTGGGAAAGGGGGAATTGGCTTTGGCGCCGAGAAAGGCCGCAAAGGGCAGTGTTGCCGTGTGCCGCCGCAATCCCCTCCCTCCTCCCACAGATGATTTTCCGCCAAAACGCACAAGAACAACCAACACCGGCCGGCAGAGGGGGCGCAACAAGCATGAATGGTGGACCTTGGACGGGATTTTTTGATACAACGGAGGAAGGGAGGACGCAAAACAATGCGGAAATGGTGTGAACGGAAACAGCACACAAGTTCCGAACTTCCAGACCAACTCCAATTGAAGCAAAATGCGGAACAGAGTGATGGAGTGATGAAACCAATTACATACATATGAATGAATATACGGCAGACTTTGCTTGGATTTGAAATCTGATTGAGCCAGAAGAACACAGTCTAAATTTAAACACTAGATATGTATTTACAGATTATTTGCAATATCGCAATATTTATCGGATTAACGAGTTCCCCACTCGCATCGTTTCTCTCTTCCTTCTCCACCCCAATTTGGATTTTTGGATTGCCAGATCCCCCAGGTCCCACCCGGCATTTTCCAAATTCTCTCCCACTTTTTGCCTGTTGCTTAGGAGCAATTTGGCCAAAACACAAAGGGTCTGCTGGCGCCGGTCTCTGCCGGAATTTGCCCGCTCCTTCCCATTCTTCCCATTTGCTGGCCCACCCTCATCCGCCCATCGCCATGTCCTATCGCTCGCTGTCGCCAATCTCAGGTTCTTCCACCATTTGCCAGTTCCGCTATTAATTTCTGTCGCAGGATACACGGGACACATTCCGGGCGAACGATGGGTGGTAGGCAAGAGCGTCGGGAGGAGCAGATCCTGGCACAGCAGACTGGGCACACACCGCACTGCGTCCACACTAATGGAGTCGACGCTGGAAGATGAGGCAGTAATGATGAACGGCAGCAGAGTGGTGCTGGGGGAGTACGACGACGGTGGCGGCGGATTGGACGGGATTGGGGGAGGAGAGGACGTAGAAGCACTGAAGCAAGAGAATGCGGATGGGAGAAGAGGAAGCCACAAGGAAGAGGAAGGGGAGATTGGACATTTGGGGGGAGTAGTGGAGTTGGGCGAGGAGCGGGAACTGGGCGGACGGGAAGAAAACGGCGACGGATTTGTCGACGAAGAACAACATCGTCCAGATGACAATGACGACGCGGTGATGGCCGACACTGAGGGCGACTCGGTGCCCTCAACGAGACGGAGCAAAAGGTCCGCAGCAGCATCGTCGAACGGTGGGCGGAGGCGAGGGAGACCGCCGAACGGCGGGTCGACGAGGACCTTGAGTCCGGTGAAAGGAGAGGAGGAGCGAGCCCAAACTGAAGTCCCTCGGCAGCAGAGTGCGGGGAGCAAAGCCAGCGCAGCGGGAAGGGCAGACACAGACAGAAGATCTCACTCTCAGCGATGTCAGCGGTGTTTGTGTTTCACGTCCCTTCCATTGTTTTTTCAGTCCACAACAATTTTGCTCGCTCGCGCACTGGCTTCGATGCATTTGACACTGCAGAGCCTGGCTGGTGGAGCGAGGGCCAGGCGCTGCGCAATCTGCGCTCCCACTCCCTGCTGATGGCTAGGAGGGACTTCGAGGCGGCGTCCGACGACTCGAGGCAGTCCGTTGGGCAGCCGAATGGAGGTCTGCTGAAGAACGGCGGAGACAACGTGCTGACCGGGGAAGTGGGAGGACGGGGGAGTGCCTGACAGACTTGCAATTGCATTCTCTAGAGCTCCTCCGTTCGGGGGACCGAGTTGACGAGGGACGCTGGACGCGACTACGACCACTTCACGGAGGTGCCGGCGCCTGGCTATTCCGGCCACCTCACTGGTGAGAGGGCGTCCACTGTGCATTCCGAGGCTGCCTTTTGCCCTCCGATCAGAGCTCCACCAAACCAGTGTGGGCAGACCATTCGGGGCGGCCGCCAAAGAGTCGAGGAGGCGACAGCGAGTCTACCAGGAGAGTGCACGAGGCACCACAGTGTCGTCGCTGAGCAGCAGCTCCGCTTCCGGCAGGAAGTGATGGCCGACTGGGACTGACCCATGGGTTTTGCATTTCTCTTATTATGTATTACGTGTTCGCGAATGAACGTGCTTTCCTCTCACTCTGCTCGGTCCACGGAGTCCAGACTTCCACATTCGAGTAAAGGCGTAAATGTGTCCACTCCTCTGGAATGAGAATTGCGCTCATCCCTCTCTCTCTCTCATTTGGGCCAATAACCCCAGAATCCATGCATTCTGAGCAAACAATTTGTGCGCAAAGAATGTCGGTTGTCCGGCCGATCAATGGCTCCGCTGCAGCCACCCAACTCGTCTTTGCTGCTGCTGTTGTTGTGCGTCCCCACTTTATTTTCGCCGCCGCCGCCGACTGGAGCCAAACAGTGTGTGTGCTTCCCGAGCAAATATTGGATTGGGGGAATGACCGCCGCCGAGATTAGTCCCGCGGAGCGCAGGTAAAAATAGCAGATACCGAAAGGGCTCACTTGTCGGCCGTCCCTGACCCGACCTTCGCCTAGAGCCCTCCGTCCATTGTTTTTGCGTGCTCCTCGCGGTCTGGAAAGTGCTCGTGAGCAGCGCCACACCAATTCTCCCGCCCTCCATCACCACCTCATTTGACTTTGGTGGTCACTCGCCAACTCCGTTCTCCCAATCTCGAACCGTTGTTCATTCAGAATGCAGGCGGAATGGCGGTGAGACACGCCCTATTGCTGCTGCTTCTGCTCGCTTTTGGCGACTGCCAGCTGGTCCGGCTGCAGAAGTGCGACCCGAAGCAGTTCACCAAGAAGCCGTATGACGCGAACAAGAACCTGAATATGAGAAATACTAAAATACAAAATGGAAAAAGACAAATGAACTTGTTCTGACCTTCTGACCATTGGTTTCAGACACCCGGGCGTGAACACCTCCTACCTCTACTGCAACACGGATGGCTCTTTGGCCAAACGCGACTGTCCGGCCGGCAAGCGCTTCAACTCGGGCCTGCTGGAGTGCGAACCTGCGCCGATGCCGGCACTGCCCCCCGACAGAATGCACTCGCCCCCGCTGCAAGAAGAGGGAGGAGAGACGGCGCCAGATCCGGCGGCGGTCATCCAGACGCCGCAATTCCAGGCGCCGGACGACATTTGCACGGGGGGCTCTCCGCTCACCAAATTGGGCGCCCCTGTGGTAGAATATCAAATATGCATATGTGAGACTTGTCAACATGAGCATCTGGCCAACCACAGGTGTGCAACCCGTCCATCTCCAGCTGTCCCGACGGTACTCCCCTTTTGCAAACGCCCTCACCCCTCCTCCCCAGGCTACCTGTGCACCCTGCATCAGCGCACCGGCATCTCGTACTGCTGTCAGGCGGCGGTGGACTTGGTGCAGGAGAGCACTTTGTGTGCCGGCAACCAAGTCACCTACTTCGAGCCGTTGACCGGTCTCCCCAAGACGTGCGCCCTTTCCGCTCCGTCCGGCTGTCCGACCGGTTTCGGCTGCAACCTGGTGGGCGGCTCTTTCACGCGCTGCTGCGGCCGAGACTTCGGTTGTCCGGCAAATTCTGCCGGATACGTGCATCCGACCACAGGCGAGAGAATGTTTTTCGTTTATGCGAAGGAATTTTTTTAAAAATTGGCGAAATGTAAGGAAATCAAATTTAAAACCAATGTTTGTTTCAGGCTCGCATGTCCAATGCAACTCTGCCGACCCACTGTTTGTTTTTTGCGCAACATTGTGCACACATATAATGAATGTTTTTGCAGGTCTTGCCCGAACGGTTTCATCTGCACCCAGAGCTCAATGTTCAACACGGGCATCTGCTGTTCGGACACTTCGAATACCCCGACCGGTCAATCCGCCAAATGGCCCCTCTCTCCCTCATCCTTTGTGGCTGCAGATGTGTGCGGGGGTGAGGTGCCCTTGGCACAGCCAAATCCGTGCTCCGCCTCTGACCCGTGCCCGACCGGATTCGGCTGCCGCAACGGGCGCTGCTGTCCCAGCAAGGGAGTCTGTCCGGCCGGCGCACCGCTGGGCGGCGTCACTTCCTGCTCGGGCAAGGGCAACCCGTGCCCGAACAACTTCCAGTGCGTCACCAACAACGGACACGAGTACTGCTGTCCTTCCTCGGGTGCGTTCCGAAGGGGGGATGGGGACTGACTCGCGCCCCTATTGTGCAGAACACGTGTGCGGACTGCCCAAGGACCCGGGCATTCCATGCCAGGTGACCACTTTTTGTGTGAATTCTCGCTCATTTTTGTTAATGCAGGCGCGGGGAGTACCCGCCGTTTCGCGCTACTACTTCGACGCGGCAACAGGCACTTGCCGTTCGTTTCAGGCGGGTTTCGCTCGGTCGCAATGGCGCCAATCAATGGTTGCAGTTCTCGCAATGTGGTGGCAACGCGAACAGCTTCGACACTCTGGAGCAGTGCGAGGGCTTCTGCCTGGAGTCGCAGTGTCCGCAGGGCGGTACAGGGCTGAGGGCCGGCCCTGCGCTGGCCACCTGCACCCCGGGGGACAGCCAGCCCGGGGCCCACGACGGCTGTCCCGCACACTACCAGTGCACGCAGCCGAGGTTCGGAGCCACGTTCGTGTGCTGCGCCAATCCGGGTAAAATTTGGCTCGTGGCGAGGACCTCTCCCGTCTGTGCAGAGAACGTGTGCAAGGAACCGGTGTCCGCGGGCAACTCCTGCTTCGGCGCATTCCTCACCGTCCAGCGCTTCCAATACAACCCGGAGAAGGCTCAGTGCGAGCCATTCCAGTATTACGGTGAACACGATGAACAATGCGATGGATTAGCCTGTGTTTGGTTTTTGCAGGCTGCGGTGGCACTGGGAACAACTTCGCCAGCAAGGGCCACTGCGAGAACACCTGCCAGCCCAGTGTGCGAAGTGGTCGGTGGTCCTGGGGAGAAGGAAGGCCGCCCCAGTTGAGGCTTTTCAGTGTGCAACGGAGTGGCGCCGCTGAACGACGAGGGCGACTACGTGCAGCGGTGTTCGGAGAACGTGCAGTGTCCGCAGGGCAGTTGGTGCAACTCGCGAGGCTATTGCTGTGGGCAATGGAGCACTACTGGAAGAAGAACTGTTCCGTTTGGCGTTCAGGTCCCCACCAGGAAACGGCGTGCACGAGTCCGCGCAGCATCGGGCACACCTGTCTGAGCCAGAAGCCGGGCACCTTCTGGTACTTCGACCCGGCCAGCGCCGCCTGTCTGCCGTTCACCTACTCCGGCTGCGGCGGCACCCCAAACCGCTTTGCGGAACGCGAGGCCTGCGAGCAGATGTGCGCGCGGGGGGAGGGCGAATGCCCGCGCGGAATGACACCGTTCCTGACCTCGGCCGGCACCAAACGGTGCCACCCAAGTCAGTCCCGCGCCTGCCCCGAGGGCTCTTCCTGCGTGCAGTCCAGCCAGGGCGAATGGCTGTGCTGCTCCTCCACCGCCCAGTGTCCGCAGGGCCGCTCCGCCTACGTGATCCCCGGCTCCGACTCGCAGGTGGCCTGTCTGCCCGACGACGACAACTGTCCCCAGGGCTACCAGTGCTTCCAGTCCGGAAATGTGCCCGGCTTCTACATGTGCTGCTCCGGCAATTCACTGCCTCCAAAATTGTGAGTGTCCAACGACTCCCCCCCCCCAAACATTTGATCGTTCGTGCAGAAAAAGTTCTCGCCTCGGCTCGGCACTTACCTCGGCTGTGGTTTCCGCGGTATCGGCGGCCAAGCGGCGCGCAATGTCCTCGCTGTTGGCCAACCTGGCCGGGGCCCAGCCGCCCCAGTCACTGGTGCGCTATGCGGCCGCCGTGCCAAAGTGCCCCAGCGGACTTCTCTCCAACGGGGAGCGCTGCCTGGTCAACCAGATCCAGGCCTGTCCCCTGGGCTACATTTGCATCGGCAATGACGGCAGTCGTGGAATTTGCTGCAAGGCGGCGCCGAAATGCGCCAAAAAGAATCGAAAGCCGGTGTTCATTGCGCCGCGACAAGTGCTCACCTGCGGCGAGGAGGAGGCAGCTTGTCCGGAGGGATCGCAGTGCATGCGTTCCTCAGTCCCTGGACTGGAGATCTGCTGCATGCCGCGCGAGGGGCCCTCAATCGGATTTGTTTCCGCAAAATCTTCCTCTTCCTCCTCCTCTTCTTCGGCTGCCGTCTCCTCCTCCCCGCGCCATCACTCCTACTCAAAGAGTCACGGACGCAGCGAGGCCGGAGTCCCAACGATGGTGCCCAAGTGCGCCAAGGATGGTTCGCTGCCCTTCTTCGCGTTGGGCAGCCGAGTGCCGCAGCAGTGCACAGCGGACAGGGACGACGAGTGTCCCGAGGAGTACGAGTGCGAGGCGGGCTCCGACGACAACTACTACTGCTGTCCCGCGTGGGATCGCTGTCCGTCCGGCGCCTCTCCATTCCTCGTGGAGGGATCCCGCAAACCGTTGGGCTGCAACTGGATGGCCAACAACTGTCCGGACGGATACACGTGGGTGCAAAGGGACACAACTGGAAGGTTCAGTTCATCTCCTTCAGCTGCGAGGGCTCCAAAGACCGGGCGATTTGCTGTCGAATGCGCGTGAACCAGTTGCAGTGTCCGAGCGGGCGGGCGCCCTACCTGTACGGAAAGCGACCTTTGGCCTGTCCGTCTGGCAGCAAGCGCAGCTGTCCCGCTGGCTACGAGTGCATTGCGTCCAAGAATGGCGGCAATCAGCACTTGTGCTGCTCCACCCTGGACAACCATGCGCCGGAATGCGTCAGTGGCTACGCGTTCGCTGACCCGGCAAATGGAAAAAATCAGATCTGCGACCCAGCACTGGAGGTGGGCAAATTTTTCAGTTGTTTTTGGGCTTTAACGCGCTCCCCCAGACCTGTCCGGTTGGCTATCGCTGCAAACGGTCCACAATGGCGAACACGCACGTCTGCTGTTCGGTGGCCATGGACAATCGCTACGAGGGCTATTGCCCTGCGGGCCAAATCCCGTACACGGGAGGTGGGCGAAATGCCGCGGCCGACGAGTTCCCGATTCCGCCCACGTGCCACATGGGCATGAATCCGTGTCCCACCAACGGGCCCTACCAGTGCGTTTACTCGGCCGACAAGCAGAACAGCTACTGCTGCGCTCCGTTGGACACCGCCGCCCGCTTCAAGCAATGGCCGCCAATGTCAGCAGCTGCGTTTCCACCACGCGGCGCAAACTGGATGCAGCAGATGTACCAGTTCCAGCAGAATGCAATCGCACCGCCAGCAGTGAGCATGGGAATGGGCTGCGGAGCGGGAAGGGAGGAGAATGTGCAGACCGGGGCGGGGGAACAGCAGCAGCCAGCACAACAGTCACAGCAGGCTATGCAATTTGGAACGGCCACATTCGGACAGCAGCAGCAAACGGCGAACGTAGCCTATCAGCAGCAGCTTTACAATTCAATGCTCCAGCAGCAGCGACAACAGGCGGAGGTGTTATCTGCGTTGGGCAATGTGTACGCACAGTACGGCGGCGGAGAAGCAACTGGAGTGCCAGTGGTGACGGGCGACAGTTCCTCCTCGTCCATCGTTGGGAACTCCTCCCCGACAGCCCAACCACAGCAGCAGTCCTCTTCGCTGTTTGTGGCCAGCTGTCCGCCGTGGAGCAAACCGCTGTTGGACCCCAGCACGGGGATGGGCCAGTCCTGCTCAACGTGGGTGCGCTGTCCGAAGGGCTTCACCTGCTACTCCAACTTCCCAGACGGACGCAACGCGCACTGTTGTACCACCGGTATGTCGTTAGGAGCGAATTTTGCCATTGTTGTTTTGCACACTTTGCTTGCAGTCCCATTGGATAATCAAGTTGTGTTTCGCGCCAACACCGCACTTTCCGATGGCTCTGCTCAACATCAAAGAACGCAGCAGCAACTGGAGTATTCTGCCTGTAAGTGAAACAATGCGCACTTTGAAGAGGCACAATCCGATCAGGGCCCGACAACAACAACAACTCGCCGTTTGCACCCCAATACGCACCAGCACGCCCTGACAGAAATGGTAGTGAGGTGGGAGAGGCAGTGCCTACAAAAGTAGACGCGCCGCAATTGATAAATTTGACAAGCGGAGAAGGCGATGGCTACTCAAAGATCCGATGGGGCCGCTGTCCCCCGAACATGGTCAACATCGCCGGTTTATGCAAAAGGAGTGAGCATTAGCTGGAATTGGATGTGCATTATTTCCCCCACATTCTTAGTGTTCTTTGTGGGGCAGCCGGGATGCGAGATGGATTCACAGTGTTCGATGCGTACCAATGGCACTCACTGCATGAAGGGCTATTGCGCCTGTTCCGCCCCGTTCCTCATTCATGAATCCAAATGCGTCATCCAATGTCCCGAGGGATTCCTGAACATCGCTGGCCGTTGTCACGACCTCACTTCGATTGTGTTCATGGATTCGGTGGACGAACGCGACAATGGGACCATCGGCGGATTCTGCCTTCCCACCGTTGTGGTGTGACTTTCATCAAAATTTTTCGAAATAAATTTATAATTTGCAGGCTGAAGAGCAATGCATGGTAGACAATTCGTATTGCAGTGAAAGAACGGTGATGACGATCAGGGGACATTGAATATTACTAAAAGTTCGATTTTAGCTGACTTGCCAATGTCGTCCTGGTTATGAACTGCGCATTGACGACCTACAAAACAGGACAGACAAGGCCAGAACAAATATGTTTGTGAAGCAAATTTTCTTTACCGATTTTAGGGCATTTGCATGGAGGTGGAGGGAAGTCGTTTCCAAGGAAGCGCAGCCAACCGTCTTTTTCGAGATCATGCTGCAGACGAAGAGCTTTTGGAGTATGAGGCTTCGGATTCAGAACATGAAAGGCCAATTGGAAATGCATTCTTTGCGGTAGAATTCGCATCCGACAATAATAATAGTAATGCAACGACGTCAACAACGGAGATAACGAGTGAAGGAGGGGCAGCTATGAACGGCACAGACACAACAAACAGTAAAGAAAATTCGAAAGTGAGAACAGAAGAGTAAACGGCAAGGAAAATGAAATGACTCAAACTCGTTAGAATTGTAACAAAGAATTCCAGCAGATCCAACGATATCATCAAATCATTTGTAAAAATTCAAGCAATGCCGAATGGAATAAACAGCTGAATTTTTTCATTCATTAATTCTTAAAGGCGGGCGATATATGTATATCGCAGGAAATCTTGAGAATTTCTACACAAACATAGCCAAACATGGGGGAGAACCGAATATAAGTAGACTAATAGATAGTTTATGGCCACTTTCATAGTCAATATCAAATATTTAGGCCCAACAACACGAATCTTAAAAGTTATAGACTAAAACCGGTTTTGGTCTAAAAACCGGTCTAACTTGTTCGACTTTGGCCTAGCGAGCTGATGATAGGTTCAATCGATTCCCCATGGTCGATTTCCTTTGTGGATTTCAATTTCCCATGGATTTGAAACCTTTAAACCGGTCATAAACAGTTTCTACGGATTTGGCACACATAAATTCTCACTATTTCCTGATTCTCAAGATTTCCTGCGACATATACATAATGTAATGGAGAAATTGCATTTGATGGATGCACTTTTCAAATGTGAGGCAAAGCCAATTGTTGGCATTATTACTACGGATAAGTATAATCACCGCCCTATTTTGGAGAAAAAGCGCCCTAATTTGTTGTGTCCCCCCCCCCTCTATTTTTTCAAAATTAGGGCGCTTTTTCTCCAAAATAGGGCGCTAATTAATCCCATTGCTTATTACTAGTACTAGGCTGGAGTGTAACTGAAAACTGAAACAACCAAAAAAAACAAATGGCCGCAGCTTCAACTCTTGTGCGAGCTGCTGGATTATTAATTTACAGAAAGAATGCTGGAAACGTAGAATATCTTCTTCTGCAAACATCATATGAACCTTACCATTGGACACCACCAAAGGGTAATTTAGCACGTCATTATTTCTATCGCTTTTGGTGTTGGTGAATGACTACTTTAAGGACATGTAGATCCCGGAGAAGACGAATGGATTGCGGCGAACCGAGAAGTGCACGAAGAAGCCGGAATTGATGCCAGTAGCCAGTTAGAAGTCGACCGCAATTTTACGTATGAAATGCACTACGAAGTCAAATCTAAGCCAAAAAGGGTAAGTTATCCACAATGGACTTTTTTAAAAACTAGGCACCTAATTCAGGTAACTTATTGGCTTGCACTGGCAAACGATCCAAATGTGGCGGTTATTTTATCCAACGAACACAAGGATTGGAAATGGGCCGATTTTGGTAGTGCTGTTGCACTTACAAAGTTTGATGAGATGAAGAACCTGCTGAACAAAGCTGAAGCTTATTTATCGCAAAATGGGACATTGAGGAGTTAGGCGGTATGGCGATGTGTACCAGTCAACTTATCTATCGATACTTGTTTCTGCCTAGTATTTATTTTTATTTTCTCAACCAAAGTTACGCGTAGAGAATAAGGCACGTTATGAACTTATGAATTAGAAGTTGCTCTGCCTATGGTCTATTGCAGTTGCCAGTCTCTCAGTTTAGCATACCGCAATTTATCCACTGATATATGTGTGGAATTAAATGTTTTTGGTTTGCCTTGTTCAGAATGTCCGAAGAGCAAAAAACGGAAACTGTTAAAACATCGAGACGTTTGGAGGAAAGAGATGTTGGGTCGGAGCAAACACAAGAAGTGCCAGTCAAAAAATTCAGAAAAGAGGAACCGGAACAGAAAAGTTAAAATTTTAAATTGCATTAATCGAATTGCGATTTAGTTATGAAATACGAGGACGTCTATTTGCGTGCAATTCCCCGATCAACGCAATACGAAAAATCCTTTATGCACCGTGAGACAATAACCCACGTCCTCGCAACCGAGTAAGCTTGAAGAATTTTAGTTACCAAGTGCATGCATAATCGGTTATTCAGAAGTGCTTTTATCATTACTGCAAGTCAGGACGGGCATCTGAAATTCTGGAAGAAAAAGCATGACGAGGGGATTGAGTTTGTCAAACATTTCCGGTGTCATCTGAAGGAGTTTTCCGACATCGCTGTCAATTCCAATGGCGCCTTGATGGCCACGTGCTGCGCGCACGACAAGTCGGTGAAAGTGTTTGACGTGTCCAATTTCGACATGATTGTGGGTTCACTCCTGTCTATTGTCAATTGTTACGCTCGTCTCTTCAGAACATGTTCAAGCTGGAGTTCAATCCGCGCTCTGTTTGCTTTGTTCACCAGGGATCCGATCTGGTGAATGCCTTGGCGGTATCTGACGCCAACTCGGGCAAAATCCACATTTTCGATACGAATGGGGGCAACGACCCAATACACACAATTGAATCGATGCATCGGCGTCCTGTCATCTTGATGCAGGCAAATCCCCAGAATCCATTTGCCAAAATCCTATCCACTATCACTCTATTAGTACACCGCCGTGTTCGATACCGCGATTTCAATCGACGAGATGGGAATGATCGAGTACTGGTCGGGCAGCAAACAAGACTATAGCTTCCCGGAGGCGGCCCTGTTCGAGTTCAAGACCGACACCGATCTCTATGAATTTTGCAAGGTTTGAAGCTGCGAATAAGAACAAAATGTTCTCTTTTCGCAGATCAAGCATTTGCCGAGGTCACTCGTGATAAGTCCTGATGGAAAGACCTTCGCCATTTGGGCGTCCAACCAGTTTATTTATATTTTCGATCTGCGAAGGGGAAAGATTCTCAAAGAATTGAACGAGACCTTGGCGCGGTACATCGAGATGGGCAAAGAGACCAAGTGAGCCGCGCGACATTCCTCCCTTCATTATTGCTGTTTTCCAGGGGGAACGGTCTTCCCGCGATGGAGTGGAACCGGCGAGTGGCCCTCGAAAAAGAGATGGGCCGAGATCCAAACGCGCTCCGGTTCATCCGAATTGTCTACGACTTTTCCAGCAATTTTATCATTTATCCGACCCCTCTCGGCATTAGCGTATTCCCTCTCCCGGTGGAGGAATTTGCCCTCAGAATCGATTTGCAGATCTACAATTTGGTGACGGACAAGTTGGTCAGACAGATCGGAACCAGCGAGAACATTCGCTTCATCGGGGTTGCGCTGTGCAGGGCGGTCCCCACTGTTGCGGAGAAGCTGCAGGGGGCAGCAACCAGTGTCCACATCGAGGCGGCCGACAACCCAAATCTGCGCATAAGTGAACCGGATCCAATGCTCGTCAGCAGAAACTTCTTGTTTTCCCGCACCTATTGTCCCATTCAAAGGTGGCCTGTGCACACCGCAAAAATCGCTTCTACTTGTTCACGAATGTGGAGCCCTACGCGGAGGAGGCGGACGGGTCGGTGCACAGCAGGGACATTTTCAACGAGAAACCGCTGAAGGAAGACATGATCACGGCTGTCGAGGTAAGAGTGCACTTGTTGGACTGGCTTTGAGCGCGAACGCACTGTTCAGGATGAGGCCCCCCAATCCAATCTGTGCAACAGGTACTTGCTGTCATTTGTTTGCATATTTGCAAGCCAATTCCAGGGCGATAATCTACACCACCTATGGGGACATTCATATCGAGCTGTACCCCGACAAAACGCCGAAAACGGTGGAGAATTTCTGCACGCACGCTCGGAGGGGCTATTACAACGGACACGTGTTCCACAGAGTGATCAAGTCGTTCATGATTCAGGCAAAATTGCATCGCGATGTCCAGTCCCCAATGGAACTGCTTTTTCAGACTGGAGATCCGACTGGCAGAGGCACTGGCGGACAGTCGATCTGGGGCGACGACTTTGAGGATGAATTCCACCCGCAGTTGCGTCACGACAAGGCATTCCGAGTGTCGATGGCAAACGCGGGTCCGAACACGAACGGATCACAGTTTTTCGTCACTGTTTGCCCGGCGGAGTGGCTGGACGGCAAGAACACGATATTCGGCCAAGTGGTCGAGGGATTCAACGTGGTCCAGAAGATAAACCAGGTGACTTAGGGCCACAGACCCCCTTTGTACTTTGATTTGAAGGTGCAAGTCTACGAAAAAAGCGGCCGGCCCAAAGAAGAGATCTCGATTTTATCCATCACGCTAAAAAATGTTTAAACAAAATCCGCCTCCCCTTCTTGTTGTCCATGAAAGCGATTGAAGAACGAATGCACACTTATCGTCGTCTGGCTGTTGATTGCTCCCGTCGATTAGACAGCCGGAGAAATGTGTTCTTGCGCTAAAAAACTGTTCCAATTCAGCTAGCGAAATGGGTCATCCATCATCTCTCTCTCGCTAAGGATTTCTCCGTCCGCGCATCCATTGTTGGGGGAGAACTGGATTTGGGAATAAAAGGGGCCCCACGACCGGAGAACATTATCATTCGCCGGCCGGCAGCTGACCATTAGCTCTCGCTAAAATGCGTCCGTACTCCATTGTTTCGCTGCTGCTTGTTGCCGTTTTGTGCGTTGTGTGCTCTTCCGCGGGCAACGCTCACCACCAGCGCCACGACTTTTACAACGGCTACTACCCCTACCCGAAGGCTCACAAGTTCTACAAGCCAGGCAAGTCCCGTATTCCTGTGTGTTCGATTCCCCCAAACAGGGACCATCGGGATCCCCTACCACTCGAACGGGAAGTACTACAGCAGATTGGGCTGACTGAGCCGCGATCAGAAACATTGATTGCTCCTTTCGATTCATTCGAATGTTTTAAGTTATAAATTGCACATGAATCTGAGAAAATATCATCATCAATCAATGGATTCGGGCGAATCTGATAGATTGGCTCTAAACACTGGTTTCGGTCGAAAGGGGAGGGAGAGAGGGACTAGATGCTGTGGATGTACAATGTCGGTGGATATAGAAGTGTGTGCGTGATGAGATGCGAGATTACTCGAATTGCGAATGCCGGGTTGAACCTTGTGGAGATGGCACCGCTCGGCGACAATTTGCTGACAACCGCCATGCTGTGTTCGGCCGTTCACGCCTTCGGCGACATCTCGTCCCCTGCCGCCCCGTTCATGTCCATCGTGAGTGCCTTCAAATTGACTTGCGCAAGTTCGCGTCGATTCCCCCAACTGACCTGCACGATCCACGGGTCGTTCTTGGAGCCCTGTTTGAACTCCTCTCTGGTCAGTTTTCCGTCGAAATTCTGCAATAGAACCAACCTTCTGCCCTTCTTTCCCATCCCTTTGGCCCACCAAGTCCATGTTGGCGAATATCTTCTCGACCCGCTTCTGCGGCGTGTCCTCGTCCTTCGGCAGCTCCAACATGTTCCCGATCATCGAATATATCGCATCCACAATCTTAACAACCAATTCGGACGTTTCAGATCATTCATTGCATTTCGGTCCTCACATTTGCCATCTCCTCTTTGGTGATGAATCCGTCCTTGTCCACGTCGTACAGCGAGAATGCCCCTGAAGTGGTATAAACAAACACTGTTAAGAACTGGCGATGGCCCCTGGGATTCGTCAAAATGACTGGCCATTTCCTCTCACTCACAATCTAGCTTCTCGTCCAGCGTTCCTCTGGAGGTGATTGAAAGCGCAGCGATGAACTCTTTGAAGCTGATGTGTCCGTCCTTGTTGTCGTCGAAGACATTGAAAACGAAAGCGGCGAACTTGGACGGGTCCCCATTGGGGAAGAACTGGCGATAGATGTTCTGGAATTCGTCCAGTTTCAGCTCCCCGCTTGGACAGTCGCGCACAAAGTCCTGCAAAGGAAGGGACAATCAATCAATCAATCAATCAATCAAAATCAGCTGCTGCAACTGCTACCCCTCCACTTTGCGCACCTTATACCACTTTCTCAGCTCCTTTCTGCTAAAGTAGGTCCTCTGCTCCAGTTCGACCAGCTCGTCCGGGCTCAGCTTCTTGTTGGCCTTCTTCCGCTTCTCGGAGCACTTCTTGTTCTGCACGTTGCCTCCGTTCATGGCCGACCCGTCCGCGTTCAGTGTGGCGCCGTCCGCACTCCGATTCCTGCCGAACTTGCTGTTGTTCTTACCCATCTGCTGTCTTTCTGCTGAACAGCAAGAGCAGTTTATTTTCGGTACAAATTTGGAAAAGAGCGCGAAATTTGCCCCCATACAATCGGCACATCCAATTGCAGCACTAATTGGGAACATTGCATATGCAAAGGCACAAGGAGAGTACAAAATTAAGAGGGAGGGAAGACGAAAATTTGAATCGCTCCACCGAATCAACACGCGGTGAGGTACATATTTGCTGGCCGCGAAAACAAGAAGTTATCGATGGATGGCGCTGATGGCGGGGACAATCCGCCAGATAATATGTACGTGCCGCGGGCAAGCCTCAATTTATCAGTTTCCGCCGCCACGAGAGGGGATTATAGGTGCGGAGTGTTGGGCTTGGGCGTGTGGAGAGGGTGCGGTGTTGTGTTGTCCGTTGTCATCCCGCTGCTACATTGAAAATTATGAGCCGATTGAGCCAAGGGGAGGAAGACACGAGTGCGGGGAAAGGGCTTATGCGCGGATTCTCGCGGCGGGACCGCGGAAAAGGTGCGGTAGCGGAGAAAATCCCGGGCAGAGGATCTGTGGGAGCTGTGGGAGGCGGAATTTGCGAGATGCAATATGGCAATAATTAAGAGCCTGATGCTGGAGAAAGGGATGAGCCGGAGCGGCAAAAGCACAAAATGAACAAAGGAGAATAGGGAGGGGGAGACGCTAATTAATAAATGGCAAAGGGGACGAAGGAAGGAGCACCACCAAAGGATGCTGCAGTGCCTATGGGCCACCACAAGTCAGGAAGAGGTGTTCCCGGGGCCCGCAGGAGTTCGAAAGCGGCGCTTCAAACCAAGGTGGGGGGGGGGCACTGGTGTGTGCGGAGGCCACAGAAAAGGGAACGGCCACAGGCAAGCGGCACGCGTAGTAATTGCCATCACCCGCATTGGTGGTGGGCGAACAAAACACGGCTAGGTCCCACTTTTATACATCCGACCACCACACATCGAGATTTACGACCCACGTCTACCATTAATTGCTTGTTTTGTTTTGGTTCTTATCAGCCCCATCACAGATCAGAGACCTTTTTCGGCGGTTGCTGTTGTTCAAGCATCCCCACCACTTCCACCTCCTTTTTATGGAACTTCCCGGTAATTATGTTTATCAGCGCAGGCGCGAATTATTCGCCGGCCAGCCGCCCACTCGGCGGACGCATTATCACCGCTTATCTCACCTAGCAATAAAAACCGTTGCGTTGGTTGCGCCAAATGCGTCAAAAATTGGCATCGATTGACGCAAAAAGGAGTACACCGGCGGAGGGACAAAGGGCCGAGGGAAAGGACAAGCGGCAGAAGTGGGGAGGAATTGTCGGTCAGCCAAAAGTTGTTGGCGCCCAAAATTGGGCACGGCGGAGAGGCAAAAGAAATCCTGCTGGAAAAGGTGCCTAGTGGATGGACGGAAAAGGTGGGCCCGGGCGACCGTCGCGAAAAGGAAGAAAGAAGGGAGGAAAAGGACGGAATGCGCCAATTAATTGGGCGCAAAACAGGGGAGAAGTGGAGGAAGTGCGGCAAGGAGGAGGGGAGAATCGATGGACCGCCGCGGGATGGGCAGTCTCCAATTTGCGTCCGCAAAAGTCTCTCGCGCCCTTTCGGATTATTTTTCGCGCAGCCCCACTCAGTCAGTTTCCCTCGCCACGCCCAACAGATTAGCACCGTCAGGCAACAGGGCGATGGGAAGACGCACATTTGGGCTGTGGCTGCCCCCAAATGGGTGGGGCTTCTCGCATTTCCGTGTCGTCCACTCCACGCGTGAAGCACTTTGTTCAGCGAAGGCGACTAAAAAAGAAACGCTTTTAGACGAAGGCGAGGGGAAAGAAGGCAGGCAAAAGGAACTGACTGACTCGCTGCTTCGTAGTTCAGAGATTGACGTACAACGCGACGAATCGGGACTTTGACTGGCTGGAGGCTGGAGGCAACGTTGGACTACGACATGATGACGGCTGAAATCGGATACGCGAAGAAAAAGAGGGGGAACGAACAAGGAGTGGGGCGGTGATGAAAGTTGGTCGGGATGGGATGGATGGCTGGGACCTAGGCGAGGGTGCATAATTGCGAGCGGCAGGGGGAATGATAATTCCGCGGATGGCGAATAGCCGAGAATGGGCACATTGGGGAGATTGATGGAGGAATCAATGAATAAGAAATGGGATTGGAGTGACGCCAAACCGAATTCTCCAAATGGGAATGGGCGTCCCCATCACCACCACAGATGCCCCCGCTCAACTATGGCTATTGAGTTGTGGTGCCCCGAATAAGCCCACCCAACACCGGCGAAAATTAAATTGGGCGCGTCCACCGCAACCCCCTCCCGCATTTTGTGTGCGCTTTTCGGCCACCCATCGCCCTTCAGCATGGCGCGGCTGTCACTTTTAATCCCCGCCAACACTGTGCTCCGGCAGAGGAGTACGCTTGCCGGCATTTTCACGCGCGAGTGAATGGCATCCACTGGGTTGGGCGGAAATGAGTGGGTGAAGGGGAAGAGGGAAAGGAAAGCCCAAAGTTGCGGCGAATTGGAAGATGGACGGAAGAAGAGCGCAAAAAGGAATCGCTTAGGTCCGGCTCATTTCCGTGGAAGTTGTGTTCTTTGGCGCTTGCTGCGTCACATGGAAATGAACGGCAATTCGGATGGATGTGTGGGGAGGGGTTGAGGGACGAATTGCCAGTCTTTGCTCATTAACGAGAGGAACGACCTGCAGGCCCACTTCCGTCAATCAAACGAGAATCGATCCGCTTGTCAACTTTTCTCGACATCATTCTCGAAAACGACTCTCGAACATACTGAAAAAGAGCGATCTCCTCTGGACCGGGTGCTCTTTGGTTTGGTCGCTACTCTGTAATTCCTGAACATTTGCGCACTCATAAAACGGTTTTAGCAAACAAAACACGTCATCCTCTTGTCCGACCGATAAAACAGAAACTTAAAAAGAAGGATGATGTTCAAACGAAACAAAACATCAAGCAACAGGCAAAAAGCGGAGTGGAGGGCGAGATTGAGGGGAGAGGCGATATGGAGCGGCAAATGGCAACGTTTGGGACCGCAAAATGAATTCCGCCGAATCCCCTTGACTTCTAATTTCATATTCGACTTTTACGCCATCCCACCGTCCGTAGCGAGACGCACGTTCCCCAGGGAATCGCCCGTATATATATTCCTTCTTGCCCGGTGTTGGCCCTCCTCCTCTGCCGCGTTCTGTGCCCGATGATTGCGCCGAATTTGTGACTTTGAGAAGATGAAAAAGCGGATGAAATGAGATGTGACAGAAATGGGAGTGAGAACTAAAAGCTACGAGCGGTTTGGGGAAGAAGGGAAAGCCGAAAGGACGTAGAATTCACCATCAGGGGTGAAGAGTGGGCGCAGGAGGGACCGAACACATCCAGCCAGTAGTCAGTCATCTGCCCTACTTTTTGCCGCCCCGGGTGGGTGGTACAGATGTTTCCTGCGCTTACAATTGGCAGAATGGGCGGCAGCAACAAGAATAGGATTGGATATCCACGCACAGGCAGTGCTTCCAAATAATTCGATTATTGGGCAAAACGAAGGGCTTCTTTCCCGGGAACAGCCGATAATTGGGAGGACATCGCAGCATACAAGACAGGCAAATGCATCAGCTCGGGTGGGGACGGACGAATAAACATTTATCCTGGACCACATGTTCTTCGCCGGAATTTGCACCAAATTGGAGAACGATGGCACGGGAACATATATTTATTCATTTGGCTGTCTGACAGAATATGGTCGGAATATCTCAGAGGCGGCATCATTACACGAATGGATTACGAACAGAATATCGAATGGTGAAGGAAGTAGAGAGAGAAATGAACAATGGATAGATGCATATTCGTTTTCTGAGCCCAACAGAACATAGGTAATCGCTGCTGTTGGGTGATGGAAGTCAATTGGGAAGCGGAAGTCAAGAAGCACACCAACTTTTGTCCGTCCTCATTTTCGTTTGCGCACTCACGAGAGGGGCGACTGGCCGCTCTTGTTGTCCTCTGCTGGATTGGCCGACGGAGTGCTCGCAGTGGGCGAACAAGTGCCGCCCGCAACACCAGCCAAGTGGTCGATGGATGTGGAAGCGGCCATTTTCGCCTGTTATTTTAAATAGTATATATATTTCATGGTTCGTTAAATAGGCAAATATTTATTTTTAAACAATTACAGTGGTCATGGCATTGCCGAGCTTCGACTCGAAAGACTTGAAGAAGGACGAGTTGCGAATGTCGTGTAATTTGCTTGATACGGTCTCAGCCGTCCCAGCAACAACTTCACTGGTCTTTTGATATCTCAAAATGCGCAGAATGGTCAAGGGGACTCGTCGAATATCGTGCACTCACGCAGTCGTTTCCTTAACAGTTTTGAGTCCCTGCGCCATTTCGGAGGTCAATTCGTTCAACGGCGAAAGACCCAGCTTTCGCTTCAACTGCACAACGTGCTTTTGACGAGCAGCCAGCAGTTGACGAAGAGTCGCAATCTCATTTTCTGTCTATTTTTTATTTATCTACATTGCTCATTTCATTTTGTAGGTTACCTTCGTCAACTCTTCCAGCACCAGCTCTCTCTCCGCCTCCGAAAGTTCCGCTGTCCCGTTTGCACTGGACGCCGGATCATCAGCAGCTAGATTAAAAATACCACAACTAAAACAATCTCAATGTTTCAAACCTTCAATCCCTGGTGTCGCCATGATTCACGATCTTTCTATCAAATTTGAGCCTATTGATTTAATATTTTTTTTATCTGAGATGGACGAAATGATATATAAATTGATGATACCTTGTTGACCCGCGAAGCGCTTTTCATTAAAATCAAAAAGCAATGATGAAAAGATATCAAGGAGGCAAAAATAGGCAAAATGAATACAGAGTTGAAGGGCGGTCAACAGGGGTCCATGCAGGCGAGAATGCAAAGTGATACCTAGTATTAAAGCATATAAATTATAAAATAGCGAAAATCTAATTGCTATGAAAAGGCCGGAGCCCGGAGCGGAGCCGAAATTTTGAAAAAGCGCAGCACTGCCCGTGAGCCGTGATACCTATTACCTGCTCATGCCAAATTTAATCGCCTAATTCTTTATCTTCCCTAAAATAATAAATAATCGAGGGTCCCAAATAAAAGTTACTTTTTGAACAAAAATTGAAACTATAAATTTTCAATAAAAAATTAAAAAACACTGATATTGTCATTTATCAATTATAAACAGTTTCATGTTTATGGCCGTCGATTCTTTTAGGCAATAAAAATTGGATCGGGTTGATCTTGGTGTCATTCGATAGAGCTCGCTAAGTTGAAGCGATCTAGGCAAGAGAGAAGTTGATCGGGCAAATTTGGACAAAGTTATGACCTTATGACTTATGTATGACATGTCAAAATTGGCGAAAGCCATACTAAGGGGGACCCTTTTGGTATTTTAGTATGAAGTTATCGACATATCCCATTCCCAAAATAGAAAATAACCAAAGTTACATAATTGTAGTTATTTTAGTATTTTTCTCGAAAGTTTGTGTAAGAAACGTGTTCAATTTGGAACTTGAAGAAGGAAGAAGGTTAGTGGTATGTATATTACTATGGTATTTTCTAGAGGTCGGAGCCGTACCGTAATACGGCCGTAACGGTATAAAAAGCCGTACCGTAAAAAAGCCGTAATACGGAAAACCCGATTACTCTGACCTCTAGTATTTTCTGGAAATAAAAATAACTGTCAACTAATGCCAAAGGGAGTTGGGAATTGGGATGAAGTAGGGGAAGGGAAAGGCAAGAGAACGACAAACGAGTAACAGCTGTGGAAATGGAAATTTTGGACAACAGGAAAGAGGAGTGACTTGCGAGGGGAAAGGCAGCGGCAGCGGCGCGGTTACAGGAGAGTGAATAATAAAGAGAAAGGCCTGCTGAAGTCGTGTGTCGCAGTCGCAGCAAGTTTTGGGTGAAGTGCAGCAAGAAATCGCGCGAGAAAAAGAAAACTAAATAATACATTATGTAACACATGCCAGAAAGAAGGACAACAGGGGAAATTGGTTTCAGTTACGAAGGAAGATGGACATCGATAGTATTCGGCGGATGGCAATGGGAACGGAGACTCGACAGCTCGACTCCTTCTACTACTACGCGCTACGCGTACTTGCTTCCCTGCTGCTCTTAACCATTCATGCAGGTTAGCCTTTGCCCTCGCCCTTACACAATTATTTGCATCTGTTCTTCGCCATCGCCAAACAACAACACTCGCTTCCTCCCAATGCATTGGGCAATGGATGGGAGTGTAGTAGAGGGGACGATGCGAGAGTTGTTTCTGTTTTCTGTTCTAGCTCTGACCCCTTCACGCGAGTTGGGGTCATTTGCGCGCCGCCATTTGCGCGCGGGGGTCATTTGCGCGCCAGTCCATTTGCGCGCGGCGTGCCAATTATTTGCCGCCCTAATTTGCTGACATACCGCCCTTTTTTTCTGTATTTTCTGCACATGCTCACATACCGCCCTTTTTTTCTGTATTTTCCCTCCCATGCTCACATACCGCCCAAATTTTCCACAAGGCAGATGAGCGTTAGGAATGGTCTACAGAAGGTCGTTTAACTGCACATTGAAGGACCAGACAGAGAAATTTCGCAGTGATTGAAGGATGGACTATTTGCATCCTGAATCGCCATTTTCTACGTTATCTTTGTTGGTTGGCTGTCAAGGGACACTTGTTTCGAATTGATTTGTATTAGAACAAAGTTTAAGCCTGCTACACTCAACAGTACCCCCGAAATACGAAGAATACATAACTTATTCATGGCATCTCGATACGCTGAAACGAATAGTGCCAAAGTTAGGCCGATGCAGCCAGGTTGTTGATGAGCGCTTGGCACTGGGCGCAGCTTGTCCGGAGAAGCCTGGATGCCGGTGACAATGCGCGACGGACAGAACGCCGCCTGCTCGATCTCCGCGAAGTATTATCCGGCTTCCGGTTCAGCACGAAGCGGCCCACTTTGGTCCAGGGGAAGTCGGCCTCCGGCCAGAGCTTGGTCGCGTCAAACTGGTTCCAGCGGTGGGCGTCCGCCTGTGCCTGGCTCATCACCTGGATGTAGAAGTCCCACTCCGGGAAGTCGCCGTCCGCAATCGTGTTGTACAGGTCCTGGATGACGTAGTCGGGGTTGGAGCCGGCCAGCTCTTGCGCCTGCGCGGCGGTCAAGTTGCGCATGCCCTGCAGCGGCTTGTAGTGGAACTTGGCCCACACGTACTGGCCGGTGCCCAGGCGGCGCTGGGGTCGCCCAGGTGCGTGGCCGGGTTCCGCTTCTGGGTGTGCACGAAGAGGGGGAAGTTGATGGCGTCGCGGATTGAAGAACACGGGCAGGTTGTTGCCGACCAGGTCCCAGTTGCCCTACTCCGTGTAGAACTTGATCGGGAAGCCGCGCGGGTCGCAAGCAGTGTCCGCACTGCTGGACTCCCCGACCACCGTGGAGAAGCGCGTTGAACAGTTTGCCAACATTGACGGGAGCAACCCCCCTGGTGCTGGTCAACATTGACCACCTGACCGTTTATCCTATTGGAGCCACTCCGGATCGGACGTCCGACTCGGAGTCGGACGCGACTCCGGATCGGCCGCAACAAATACAATGAATGTGATTCGAACGAATAACCATTTTTCTATTTTTAAATAAATTCCTTGAAATATAACTTCTTAGCTTCTGCTTACGGTCTCCATTGCAGTTAACGGCATTCTGAGAAGATGCGTGGAAAATTTGGGCGGTATGTGAGCATGGGAGGGAAAATACAGAAAAAAAGGGCGGTATGTGAGCAAATTAGGGCGGCAAATAATGTTATGCGATTTACTAGTATTTTGTGTAGCGCTGCCAATATGAGCCCATGAATCAACTCTAAGTGGATGTGCGACAAGTCGGCTACTGCTACTGCTAGTGCTAGTGGCAGATGTGCTTTTTTCGAGCCGGGACAAACAAATGTATACGGACTGCTGCCCAAATGGCGCCTGGCCAACATCGGCAAGTGTTTTCACTTGAATAAATAGGGAATAACTGCAGAATATTGCTATGGCCTGAAAATGGACGTTCTATATACCATTCGATTCTTCTCGCCGAGCTGAGTAAGAATATGCAAGAATTTTGCGGCGGCAAGCAGAATTGACCGAGATATGACATGTCAAATTTTGTGTCATCACGTCTCTGAAATAAGAGAGAGAGAGTACAGAGAAGCAAATTAAAAAGAGAAATGCGTTATATCTTATTATGTATCACTTTGTACTGTGCACATTCTAACTAAAAATTTACCAATATTGAGGGGAAGACAAGGAGGCTGGAGCCTACAATGGGGCCCGCAAGTCAACGAATTGAAGAGGGGGTACTAGCACTGTCTTAATCTGTGCATGCCTAAAGCGAGGGGTTTAATTCCGTACCAAATAAGTGAAAAACGTACCAAATTAGTTGAAAAACGTACCAATATAAGGGAATACAAGGGAATATAGGGGCCGCAAGTATTATTTGGTACGTTTTTCAACTAATTTGGTACGGAATTAATCTTTTCCGATGCCTAAATCAGAGTCCCCTCGGTTCATTGCATCAATTTTTGGAATAGGGCTCTTATTTGAGCCCCTTAATTATTTTTCGATTTATTTTAAATTCATTGACTTGCAGGCCCCACTGTAGGCTCCAGCAAAATCGATAAGGCAAAAACCATGGTTTTGCCAAATTTGACATGTCATAACTTTGTCCAGATTGGTCGGATCGGCCTAATTCTGGTACCATTCGACTCAGCTCGTCAAGATGCGTCGAATGAGCTATAATTTATCGATTTGAAATTTTTGACCAGAAAATCCAAAAGGGTTCCTTCCCCCTGTGGTTTTTGCCAACTTTGACATGTCATAAACTCGGCTCAAAATGCTTGCCGCCGCAAAATTTTTGCATATTTGGACTCAGCTCGGAGGAACCGAATGGTATATAGAACGTCCATTTTCAGGCCATAGCAGTATTCTGCAGTTTTACCATAAATAGTTGCGGTTTCATTTTATTCTCCGTTCAGAGTCGCAACGCTACTACGGCACAGAGCGCCTCAAGGAGCCGGTGCCTGACGCATTGGTGGACTCCACGCTAAGGTTGGGCGGTTGTGGAGGAGCTTTTTCCGACAACCCAAAATCCACTGTCACTCCGTTCTAAGGTTCGCCGCCTCTCTCTCCCCAGCCGCTGTTGGCCCATTCTTCACATTCGTGGACCACTCACGCGCGTTCAGCCATTGTGCCCGCGCCTTGAGCAGTGCGCAGATTTCTTGATGGCCCGAGGCGACTCCCTTCAAGCCCATTCACTCTACCGGCGTGTGCTCGAACTGGAGCCGGGGCATCAAAGCGGCCGAATGCGGACGGGCAGTGGGCCCTTCGGAGGGCTCTCTGCGAACAGCTATTCCACACCTGTCGCATGGAGGGCAACTCGTTCAGCTTTGCGCAAATTCTTCGAACGGTCACCGCGGATGAGGGGACAGAGCAGAAGCACCAGGATGAGGCGGACTATCAGCCGCCATACAAGAGTGAGCGCAACAATTGGGCCGAGGGTGAATAGTTTGCCCAGGAATAGGACATGTCAATGGCAAACTTTGTTAACAGTTAAAACAGATTGACCTGAGGGCCGAGTGACCAAAACATGTACAACCTAAAGTATCACAGGAGCACGGCCTCCGGACGCGTCGTCGTCGGGTGCTACGGCATCGTCGATTTGGGAGCAGCTGGCCGACCAGTTCCGGGAGGCGGTGGGCCAACAGGTGAAGCAGCTCGGCAAGGACATGCGCGCAGTGTTCGCCTACATCGTGGACAGCGTCCAGCAGCACGACGAGGTGAACAGGCCGAATCCAAGGTTCACATTTGAGTCCAATCAAAAGTTTACGAGTTCAACTAAGACGGGGAAGTACGATTATTCTTAAAGCCAAGAATACCGGAGACCTATTAATTTTAATCTGATCTTTTCGAGGCAATACGAAATTAGCGGACCAGTGTTTAAGCTTAGGATAAAGTCTAGCTTGGCAGCCTATAGCTTAGTTTACGACTAAGCTTAAAGTAGCCAAGTAGTAAGTTATTTTAGCCTAAGCCATGGCAAGCCTAGCTTAGCTTAAGCTTAGTCTAAGCCTAATGTGTGCATCTTATGAATGAAAAGAACCCTGAATGAACCAACAACGGTTATTGTTTGTTACAGGGTCGCATCGGCGCTGACGATGAGGGAATGTCGCCAGAGGAAGGTGAGGGAATAGGAGAAACTCCGTTTGGTTTAGCTAGACACATGCACCAAGTATTGTATAAGACACATGGCCAATTGTTTGAAAATCTGAGTCCACCCCAACTCGACCAGAACCCAACTCGACCAGACTATTAAATAAAAATAGGATTAAATAATAATTCATATTATGTCTAAGCCTAATTTGAAGTCAAGTTGGCTATTTTAGCTTAAGCCAATGCAAGCTTAGCTTAAGCTTAAGCTTAGCTTATGTCCTCATCGGCCCTTTGCTGCCCAGAGGCGAATTGAACTGGGCCCCACAATTGCTGATCTCGTAAAGTGATTTGAAAAATAAATTCGGGAAATAGGCTGGTTAGGGATGGAAGATCAGTGGATCTCCTTAAGCACACATGTCCACATAACTGAAACAGGCAATGGCAAAAATTATGAATTGAATCTATTCAGCATTTATCGTTTTTGACATTTCTTGCAATCGGCCAGTTGCATTCTGCTTTTCCTGGTTCTGACGCACTCCCCGACATGTGTTTGTTGTTGCGCGTTGTTGACGCCCTCCAACGCTGGCTTCCACACTCCCCAACTCCCCACCTGGCGTCAAACCAAATTAGCGCTCTCGCCCCCACATCGCCGCCACATTTTGACGGCACAAGTGCCCTTGGCCGAGTACATTTGAGTTTCGCGATTGCGCACTTCCGTTCACTGTTTTAGTGTTGATGTTCGCTGCTGTCGCTAGTGTGCGCGGGACGCACATTCTCATTAGGGCCTCATCCCGTCGTCGGTAGTCGCTATTTTAAATATTTCGAATTTTGTAGCGTCCCCGTAAAACACATGACTGCTAGTGAGGGCATGCATGTGTTCAGTGTTCTGTCCTTCAGTCCCTCCTCTGCCATATAAAAGAAGATGCGCTCATCTAATTGAATATATTGCTCTAAATTCTTCATTTTCAACTTTTATTTGTTTTTTCTTAAAGTATTTTCAAGTTTGTGCATTTATAAAATGGCACCTCTAAACAAATAATTAATCAAAAGTTATTATAAATGCCCGGAGATTCGTTCCCTTTTTGGCTTAAATCAATTTTGGAAATCAGACTGCCTCAAAAGCCGACATTTTGAACCAAAAATTGGGGGCAACTGCTAATAACTGTGTTCTTTGGTTTTTGGTGCCAATAATCAAATAGCGAATTGTTGGTCTTTTGATTCTGTGTTTGGTTCTTTGGATGGTGTCTAATCCTACCATTCCCCCAAATAATAATCCTCCACCCTTAAAGCTCTAAGACCTCCACCGCAAATTGACGCGAACATTGGATCGTTTGTTCCACTCCCAATGTTGGTTCCTTTAACAACTTTTTCCCGGTCACACCTTTGCCCGTCCAAACGGTGGTCGTACAATTCGATTGGCGCCCCACAAAGGGCACCAGTCACGATTTGTCCCCTTTGGCATTTGATGCCATTGGACGCATTTGCCTTTGGGTGTGCTCTGGCTAATTGGGCCCCAATTTTGTGCCAGCCAAACACCTTTGCCTCTCACTGGGTGCACCTTTGACGCACTCTCATGGGCTCGCCGTTGTAGCGCACACACTGTTCGACAATGCAAGCAAAAAACCGCTAAAAACAGAGACAAACAGAGGGCCTGTCCAATGCGCGCATTGTGCCCACAGAGCGAAAAATTCTAATTTGGGATCCGTGACTCGAGACTCTCGACAATGGAGCCATCAGCCAATTGAATGCGGAGTCCACAGTCTATCTTGGTGTTCAAAAATCGGACAATCCCACCATCATTGGGTTTCTTGATCGGGAACTGGGTTCTCGAACCCGCCGAAACCCTATCGAGAATCTTGAAAGAAGAATGCCAATTTTCAAATGGCGCAATTCCCAAAAATGAGCCAGAGTAACTGATTTCGAAAAAATGGACAAAAAATGCGTGAATCCGCCCAAATTGTACCGAATCTGGAGCAAAAGGAGGCTTAGCGATCAAACATTGCGCGCCCGGAAAATGTGGCCAAATGCCCATTTGGCGCAATCATATTAAATTTTTTGCACGGAAACCAAAAAATGCAAAGCGCATTTAATTGCATTTGGTTGGTGGCTGTGAGGGTGGTCTATTTCTGGCGCAGCAGCATTCGATTAATCGGTGCGCCATTTATGGAAGACAAAATAAAATGCGATGGAAGCGACGGGCCATTCACGCCTCAAAAGTCTCGACTCTTGGCGTCCATTTGGGCGCCGGATTTGGCCACCCGTCGGCCCAAAAAGCTGTGGTAGCCATTCCATTCCATTACATACTTTGCCTTCCGCCCCATTTGGTGTGTGGTGTTATGGCGTCATCATTTTGGGCGTCATTTGAGGCGCGTGCACCGCATAAAAGGCCCCGTCAAAATCCATGCCAATTGCATTGGTGCGGAATGTGCTGGTGCAAACGAGACGCAAATGCGGTGCCCCCAGTGGTTTGGCTATTTTTGAACTTTCGCTGCTCCCTCAAACAGTCACAAAGTTTGATGCCATTTTATTTTTTGAAACTCTCGTCAGGCGTAATTGGCCCCACTTTGACCATAGACTGGGCTAATATTAAGTGGCTAATATTTTTAGGCTAAAATTACCCCCAATTTCCCCAAAAAGTGATTCAATTGGCCCACAAAAGTGCATGAGCTGTGCAAACAAAGAAAGATCCAGTGCTTCTTTGGGGTCAATTCACGTCCATTTGGCGCATTTTGGGCGCGCATCTTTGAACTTTCTGTGCAGCGGATTCGCGTATTTCCGATTCCGTTGGCTGCACTCAGCCAGAAAATTTGGGTCCCATTGTGTCCTTTAGAAGCGGCGCAAAATGTTTATTGGCGTCCATTGTTTAAACCCAAAAGGCTGCCGGCCCTCGGCTGAGGCGCCCAGCTGTGCCCTTTTAGAGTTTGCGGCCAATTTGGCGTCCAACCGAGTGGCGGCCCATTTTCTGGAGAAAGTTGACGGTCATGTGACTGAGATTCTGTGATTAGCCGCTGCTGGACGCACCAACACACATTTTGAAACAGAAAACGATTTGGAGGCGCTTTCAAACAGAGTCACAGACACAATTCTCAGACAAAAGTGGCACATTTAAATGCCTCCACTTTTAATGGACGGTTTAAGCTTTTCCTTTGGCAATTTGCAAAAATTGTATCCAATTCTTTTGCACGAAAGTTCCATTATTTGTGCCAATTTGTGCTGATGAGTGCGATGAATAATGCATAAACGGTGGTCCTCCTAAGCAACTCACCACTTGGGCTTTTGCATTTTCTTCTCCAAGTCGCGTCGCGAAAGTTGTTTGCCCCGAATTCATTGCGCACTTCCCCGGATTGACGCCTCCAGAGTCTGTCTGGCCATCCACAAAAGGCCAGAGAGCAGCATTTGGGGAACACCTGGGAAGGCTCAACAGTGGCGGCTTAAAATCACCTTTAGTAGAAATGCTAAATTGGCTTTTGGTCCATTCACAATTTCAGGCCTCTTTAACATGCAAACGAAGCATACATTATAATTATACATTTTCTTCAATTCAATGAGAATGCAGAGTGCAAATGGCTCAATTGGTTTGGTCAATTAAAATGCTAAACAATTTTCATTCAATTTTTGCAAAAATCAGTTCCAGATTTTTGGTGATTTTTTGCATTCGGACCAACCAATGAGATTGGCTTTTGGTCTGACTATGCGCAATAAACATTGATGTCCGGAGTCATTCCATCCAAATTAGGCACTCGGTTTTTGTGCGGAGAACACCGAGAGAGGAGGACACCTGTCAGCCGAAGACAGGGGAGGGAACGGAGCAATGATTAAACGCGCCCAGTTTGGCGCAAAAGCAATTATTGCCCAAAGGCACCAGCACAGTCCACCCACCACACACACACAAGCACACAGCAGCCTCCTCCTCTGCTCCAAACATCACATCACTCTTTGTCAGCACAAACAGTAAACAGTAAACACTAAACAGTTGTTGTGTGCCGTCCCCCGACTAGAGTGCAAATTCCAGCCGAAGGCTGTTGTCCAAAGTGCATTTGGCCCTAAGCACTCAAATTCTGCAGAAAAAGGTCCAATGGTGTGATTGGAATTTGTATTCAAAAACGATAACTGGATACATATTAGCTCAAGCCTTTGCCCCTTGAGACCGAGTGAATGGAGAGTTAGAAAATGAGTACCTTAGCTCACCAAAATTTCCAAATTGGTTTGGCATTCCGTTTTGCGTTATTTTAAAATTTAAACTCGATGACCTCTGCCAAAAGTTCAGTCAGTGTCTTCCGCATTGCTCTTCCTTTAGTCCCCGTCCCCAGAGTTGGCTGACGCCGCCTCCACGTCGTCCGCTCAAAAATAACCCTTTAAAAGAGCGCACGCATTTAGAGCCAGAGCTGTCGGCGAACAACTCAACCAGTGTTGTTGTGCTGTGGTTGTTCCCTCCGACGCCCAAAGAGGACATTGCCGGCGCCCAAAATAAAAGTAATCCAATCGAACGCCTCTCCAACAGAACTACGCAATGTCCATTCGAGAGGGGGTGGCAGTCGCCTGTCGGCCTATTTTGGTCCCAACACTTGTCCCTTTTTGGGCATTTTATGTAAATTTTGTTTCGGCATATTTTTTTGGACGCGACCAATGCACCAAAAATTACACTTCTCCAGTTCCCGTTCGCCAAATGGCGTCAATTTTTTGCGGCATTTGTTAATTAATTTGCGCGTAAAACTTGTTTTCCTCTGCCGGCCGGACAGCTGCTTCCCAGAATTTGATGGGCACTCAAACGGCGCACCAAAGTGATTAATTAAACGCCAAAATGCATAGCCTTTGAAAGCGCGAAAAGCTGTCCAGGCGTCCAATGGACGGCTGAGACCTTGGCGCCATAAATTAATTGTGCCACTCCGCACAAAGGACAGACAATAAAAGGCGCGGGGACACATCCGCCATTGGCCAATATGGTGAGGGGATAATTCATTCGCAAGGAATGGAACAACATTCATTCTCTAAAAGACATCGGCCAGAGCGCCGACAGAGTGCCAACACTGCGCCGTGCAAAATTGCGCTCTATTTATAGGTGCCACTGAATTTGATTGGCCAAAATTAAAGTGAAACGAAAGGAGCCCTAAAAAGAGCGCAGCCCCATTGATCAATGGCCTGTCCAGCCTCCGAATGGCCTAAAAGATTTGACCGAACATTGGCCAGCCATTGGCCAGGTTCAATTTCGTTTTCCTGAAGGAGAATGATCCATTCCATTTTTCTGTATTTTTGTGTCAAATCATTTCCATTCAAAGGCCATTTTGTGGCCCCCATGTGGCTCTTTCCAACCCCTTGCGAGATCACTTTTCCCACTTCGACAAAGAAACGCTTCCCTTTCCTCTCTCCATTTATTGTCAGTTTGTCTGAACGTCTACAAATCGGGACATTTATATTTAGAATTTTAATGGGCGTTGAATATTGGCTGCAATTCTTCTCCCAAAATGCGTCAAAATCCATTTTCCCTTTTCAGAAAAGGGATTTGGAGCCGATCTTCGTCGACCAGAAATAGTCAACATTCGCAGCCGCACTCAGTCATGTCCAGTCCAGCGCTCCAACACAAAAAATCTTCTTCTTCTTCTGCCCCAATTGTATTAAATCTCCGATTGGCGCCCTCCTCCCCGCAAATGTTGTGCGCTGCCGCCGCCCTGTTTGCCCTCGCCCTGGTGGGCAGTGGCGTCCAGCAGACGGACGCCCTGCCGCTGGAACTGCTGCGCATGTACTCCCCCAACGAGGGGAAGAGTCCAGCAGGTGACATGGAACCAGATGAAAATGCCTTGAATGGGCGCCCCCAATAATCCCCCACCTTGAGGGAGAGTTCTCCCCACATAGGAGAGTGATGAAAGAAAATGGACCCTCCACTGGGGATTAATGGAGCAAAAACACAGTTTTTGACCCATCAATTTATTGTTTCGGTTCCCAACTAAAGTCTTTCCACCGCTTACAGCATTCGAACAGGCGGTGCTCCCGCTGAAGGCGCCGCCGCGTCTGAAGCTGAGCAACGGGATGCGCCAAATTGCGAACGCATATCTGGTCAATGAAGGTGGCTTTTTGAAATTGTTCTCAAACTGACATTAGACCAATTTTGTCGTGCCTTCAGTCGCCAAAGTGCGCCAACTGGAAGACATGCTGAACGGGGGCCCCAAATATTTGGTTGCCAAACGGCTCAGCGACGGCGCAGAACGGCTCCAGGAGAACGCCGACAGTGGGGAGGAGGCACAAGCGGTGGGGATTTGGACATTGATGGGGGCCCATTGAGAGATATCCAACTCCCAATCTTAAATCCTCCCAATTCTTGACCTTTAAAACTAGAGGCCAGGCTTCCAAAGCTTAGATCTCATAAATTGTTATCTCGAAAAAATTTAGATCTTTACTCAATATCAGTCCAATCAGAGCTCGTTTTCGACAACCAAAATTTCAATTTCGCACCAAAAAAGTAAAAGATGTGCTGAAGCATTTTGTCGTTTTAGGACGAAGAGAATTTGTTGCGCGCTGGTCGGAACATCGACATGGAGGTGGCGGCGCCGAAGCTGTACGCGCGACACATCGGCGACTTGGGCGGAACGGTGAGCAATGGGCGACGGAAAACTCCGGCTAAAACTGATCACTTCGGAGTCCAAAAAGTCAGAGGCCAAATTGGGTCATCCAAATGTTATGGTTTCCTCCCGACTGCGGTTGGGAGGGGGAATTGGCGCTGCCCAAAATGTTTGATTTGCTCCCCACATTCAGATGTTCCGCTTCGGACGATGATTTCTCTGCACACATTGTGACGAAGAAGAGCTTCAGCGACGCAGATCTCTTACCCCGAACAGTGGAAACACTCACACGGACTGAAATTGCATAAATTCGTTGCCAAATATGCCAACAGAGCCACCCATCAAAGTCAAAGGAACAGCCTTTTTGTGTTTTCTTCATATTCACCAAAAAATTATAATGGTGGTGGTGGACAATTTGGATTTTCGAACAATTAGGCATAATTGAAAATTTAAATCAAATTTCTGGCCCAAATGCCCAAACAATGCTTTCGCATCGGTGCATGTTGTTTGGGCGACGGTGTATTTGAGAAGCCACGGAATTGATTGGTTCAGTTTGGGCCAAGTTATGGCCGAACTCCAAAAATCTTTGATTTTTCTAACATTTGGCCATAACTTGGCGAGTATTTGGGCTATCCGACTAATGATTATATCATTGGATAGAGCATACTTTTGGCTTTTCATGGCATTCTGATAGATACGGTCGTCAACGGCAGACAGAAGTGCTGCTGGCGGAGGCCCTCCCCCACCCCCGGGTCCGCATTGCTCAGCATGTAGAAGTCGCCAAACGGGCACTGCCCAACGCTGGGGTCGTTGGCCACATCGGTGCACTGCATCTTGCGCACACTGATCGAGCAGGCCCACGCATCGGCTGTCTCTTCCCCGGACGCAACGATTGCCTCCAGCAGTTCGGCATTGCTCTCGTCGGTCGGAGTGAAGAACACGCGGAACAGCGGCACCTCCAGTGCTGCACTGGCGGCACCAGACGCTCCACTTGACTAGAAAAAAGAATCTTTTTTTAAATTAAAGGCTATTTTAGGGACGACTAAAAAATTAGCTCTCATCAAGAGGTCTAATGGGCTCTGAATTTTTGGGGTTTGATTAAAAAAGCCATTTTTATTGCAAAGTTTAGCTTCGGCACCTGCTGTTCTTGTCGCTGTCCCAGCGCCGGCTTCACGAACTCCTGCACCAGACGCGCCAACACTGTGAAGTCGATTGGGCTGCAAATGGCCAAATGGCGGCAGCGCGGAGAACTGCCGCCCTGCTGGTGGCCAGTTCCAGTCCCTGTGTGCAGCAGCCATTTGCCGACTGTGTGCAAGAAGCGACCGTAAGAGTGCAATCTGGGGGCGGGGGGGGATCCAGAGGTTGATCGAATGATTGAGATCTTTCAGATCAATTCACTTCAGGGCGTTTAGAAAACGCTTAACTCTGGTCTACCGATCGGCACTCCATCAATTTCCGCTGATCTATTTTTTTGAATGATTAAATGTCGCACAGATCAGACCAGGATCGGACAATCAGACACTCACTTGTCCAGCATCAGTCGATCGACGAGTCCAAGGATCAGGCTGTCGAGGAAAATCTCCTCCGGACAGAATCGCTCGATGGACATTCTTCCAAATGTGAAGATTCCTCCAAGTGCGTTTTCGCGAATGGGCACGTGGATATAGAGCTGGCGCCGCTGAAAGAGGGCGAACAGCTGCTCCAGCAGAGCGCACTCCTTGGAGGCGAGCAGAGCCCAAATGTTCTCAAAGCGCACGCACTGCTGGTCCGGCGGAGGAGCCAAAAGCTTGGGTGGAAACTGCACATTTCACCCATCCATTTAGGCAATTTTTAATTGAATTTTACCTGTTCGATGAATGGCCCATTGCGCTCTTGCGAAGCGATTTCAATTTTTTGGGCGTGCTCCACCGATGGGGCGTTGATCAGTTGCTTTGAATTGAAATTTGCATGTCCAACAAAATGGAATGTCCCACCTTGGCAAGGATCAAAAAAGCGATGGTTTTGGGCCCAAATTTGGGGTCGATCTGGAGGCGCTGGATGTCCCCGAATATGGGCGGTGGGGCCATCTCAGCGAGGGGCACCTCCGCCAGGGAATCGCCGTCCCTGAAAACGCAAAAGGCCATGTTTAACCCTTCAAGTGGGTGGCCGTTACTCTCGCATTGTCTGAACGTATTCCTCCACACTCCAGGCTCCGTCGTTCGCTAGCACTTGGCGACACACAATGCGCACATTCGGAATGGGCACCGGACGGGCGCTGCAAATGCGGGAATTGTTTTGAATTGAGAAAAAAACTTTTTTGGGATCGACCACTTGATGTCGGGGGGCCTCCGATGAGCTCAAAAAATTGGCAAAATATTTTGCGTAAGTGCTCCAATTTGCATAACATCCCATAAAATGGACCTTCCATTGACGTGAGTCGGCTGATGGAAGCAAATCTGGGCGATTGCCCGGAATCGAGAATTGGTCTCGAACAGAGCCTGGCTCTGGTGCCGCGGCACGAATCGGAACACGTCCAGCCAAACCTCGTTCGGGTTGGCCAAGTGCCTTAAATATGGGGGTTTGAGTGCAATCAATTGCTCGATTGGTTTCAATTTATTTTGCGTTGGTTCCCTCACAAATTTGGACGGCCAACTCCAGCAGCAGTGCTGTTCCCATCCGCCACCGCTCCATCGCCATCTCTGCCGTTTTGAGTTCGGGGCAGAACAAGTTGTTCCAGTTGCTCCGTCACTGCATCGTTGTTCGCTGAAAACACACATTGGGACAGCGGCTGAGCGCAAAATGACGTGGGATGGCCAAAAGCCGGATCCAGCAGAGGAGTAGTGGTTGGTTGAGACAAGTTACGGTAAGCTGCTGTTTTGTTCAACTTTTGTCCAAAATCAGTCCCTCAGAGATTGGACCCCAGGACCATGGTCCCGAGTCACGGCACATGAACATTGGGATCCAGGATTGCAGACTCTGGTGACTCACTTGTTCCCGACCACTCTCGATCCCTTGCCCTCCTACCTCCTAGTCTCTCCATACGATCAAATGGATCCCAATCCGAACGGAAAGTTAGTTCTCTGTCCCAAGCGCCAACCTTGTCCGATGTGGCCCCCATTGTTGTTGTTGTTCCCGTTGGCATTGTTCGCTCGCTCTGCTCGGAGGCGCAGCCGCTTCGATCGTCTGGGCTCTTGTCCGTTTGTTGGAGATTCGCGTTTAGCCATCGCAAAAGTTGGAATTTGGAAGGATCAAAGTTGTTGCTGAGAAAAAAGGTACCTTAAATCAGAACAAAATTAAATTTCCACAATTTTGAATTTTAGGATTGGATGGAAGTTCTATGAATTTATTGTTGTGTGCAGACATTGGGGAAGCGGAGGCACTCTTCTGGGGTGAGCTTAGGCTCCCGGGCCAGAAAATCGAGAAGAAGTAGTGAAAGCGGAGTTGTGTTGGGCAGGGACAGGGCGAGGGGATGATGGACGGCCAGAAGGGCACCGACTGATCTTCGGGGGATGGGCAAAGCAAAAAGAGGTCCTATTCTCTCATTCGTCAAGTGTGACCCAGATTTGGCCGTTCTGCCACAACAAAAGAGCCCAAAAAGAAACGCTGGGCGGCAATATGAAGGTATGTTGAGGGGTGAGAGCGACCGGTGTGAAGGGGTGACTGATTGCTTTGCACAAACGGGGAAGGGCACATTTACATTAATATTTGTGTGCCATTTGGGAGGGCAGAAATTCAAAAAGTTATTTGCGCAAGCGACGGCGGCAATCGCCATGGATGGATACTAGATAGAGTCCTGTCCCGTGTTTGCCCAAAAGATTAATGCTAGGAAGTGAAAGACTCATTGTAGGTGCCAATCTGCCAATTCGCAATTCGGTAATCAAGCTGGGAACTGGGAAATGCCATACGCCCATTTAATTGGACGATGGAGGCCAGGTGGCGTTCTTTTTCTCGACAAACAATAAAAAAGAGGAGGAAAAGTCGCGACAAAGAAAAGACTCATATCCGGTGGGGGATTGGGCGCAAACCCGCAAACGAGTGGAGAACCGGAATATGCTATAGTAACTTCATTCTTGGGAAAACGAAGAACCGAGAACAAACGGCAACAACTGACTGAAGATTGATGGAAGGGAAACGCGAAAATTACCTACCTAACTGCATTTTGGGAGAATGCTCTAACTGTGGTGGCCCTGTTGTTTGGTGGATGTGGGCAAAAGATTGATGGCTTTATGTGGGGGACAACAATCTGCTGCAAGTTAGGATGTGTAATTGAATGCCTTCTTCAAATGTGGAACATTGAGCCGAGAGCTGAAGACTTGCCATTTGACTGTAGGAATTGGAATCAACACAAAGGCCCTAAAAGACCGGCACATTTTTCTAATTTGTTCAATTCCAGATTCTTTCATTAAGTGAACTTGTGCGAATACAAATTAGCACTCTCATTCGGATTGAATCCCATTCCCAATAGAATATTTCAAATGGTTCCCTTTTTATGTTTCGTTTCCATTTCATTGCTTTTTCTGCGCTCCCGGATGCGGCGTCATCAGCAGGTCCTCGTCGTACCGCTCCGTCTCGCCGCCGTCGTTGCCGTTCAGCTGATTGAGCAGGCGCTCTCGCTGCTTGCAAATGTCTGCCAAACGGCTACAGATTTGTCCCAAACAATTTGGACAAACCGCTCAATTTGGGGGGTTCCCGCACCGGGTGACACTGCTGTTGCTCTGACGGTGGCAAATGTGGCAGGTCCACTTGCAGTCCCTCTGCTGTGGTTGTGGTTGGATCGGGCGCATTTCCATTTTGCGGGGCCTCTTCTGCTGAGATGCGGCCGCCAGAGTTCGCGTCGTTTGTGGGGCCACAGTCCATCGCCAAAAGAGCACAGTGATTTCTAGAAGAGAGCAATTTCCTGACCAACTTGGGCGAAAAGACTGTTCTATAGAAGTGGGCCAAAAACTGTATCAGTTTTTATTTTTAGCAAAATGCCATCTGTCGCTTCTTCTAATGAACGACTAGAGGAGGAGGATGCTCATTTTTATGTCCGTGGACTGATTCTGATGAGCCTTTTCTCGCCATTTAAATATAGAAAGGGGCGCACAACTGAAAGGCCTCGTAAATCAGAAATTACTAAAAGTTTAGTAAGTAAAAGACACTACTTATTTGTTCGTCTTTTTTACACCAAACGATCGTTACACCCATCCCCAGAGCACCAAATATCAGTGAATTGGGCAAACAGCTTCAGACGCCCAAAAAGTTGTAAATCAGCCGATACCCAACAAAAAGCTCAATTAAATAATTGGGTCTCGTTTGTGTTTTACGGATGGGCAGAGCACTCCGAAAACCTGTTGAGATCTTTTCCCCATTTTCAAACAATTCCCAAAAGTGTCAACTCCCAATTATTGGGTGTGTACTATGTGCACATTATTTGGCCGAGAATTTAAATTTAAACATTCTAACAGAACACTAAAGGGCATTTTGCCTTTGGTAGAGAGCTCTCCTCTGTTCAATTCTACTTTGTTCCCAATTTTTTCGTCCAATGTGAGAATCCCTTCTCGATTAGGTACAAAAAGCCATTGACATTGCAATAGTGCCAATTCGGAATTGTGCATCCACCATTATTGGAACCGTGTGCGCACGACTCGCGAGAGTCGCATTGATTTTTGGAGGAAGAAAAATAAATTGGGTCGCTGAGACAAACGGGACCAAACCAGCAGAGAGGAGACCTCTCTCGCTTGTTTTTGGCAGCGGATGGTCCCTGTCCCCAGCAGCTCCTAGTTAATTTGTATTTCTGAAATACATTATTACTTATTAATTATTATTCTATTTATTGGACAACGGTGGAGAACAACATCAGACGTCCAAAATGCTGTAAAAGCCGACATTGAATGAAAAAATTTGAATAAATAATATATTGCAAATAAATTTCGCAATTATTGTACATTCATAATAATTAACAATAATAACTAGTAATAGTAATAACTAATAATAATCATGAATTTCAATTTAACTTCATTTTCAAACCAAAAAGACGGCTTTTAAAAATTCAAACAATTCCCAAAATATCGCCCAACCCCATTCTCATTTCTTGTGAAAGAACTTTGTGTGGTTTTGGCGATTCTTGGAACATGAAAAGGTACAATTCTGACCTGACTTCGTGGTCTCGCGTACAAATTGGCGCGCAAAGTGAATGATTGAATAGTTTGGTGTCAATTATTGGGTGTGTGCTCTGTGCACATTATTCGTGGCATTTTTCAATTTCGTCAGCCCAAAAAGGAGGCGAAATTCGCCATTTAGTCGGAACTTGGAATCGGAGGTATTGAAGCGGACAAAAATAAACTAAAAAATGCCTTTAATTGTCCCAGCCAACGTTCGATAGATGAATTATGTAGTCAGCCGAGAGAGTAAATTCCAATACAATTTTTATTCCGTTTTCTCGGTACAATTTGTGCCGGATCAGTGGATGTATTGAGTGAATTAAATATTTAGGCTGTGTACTTGTCAACACTAAAAAACTATAATTTAGTCTTTGGTAGAGAGACCTCTGTTCAATTTTGTTTTGTTCCCAATTTTTTCGTCCAATGTGAGAATCCCTTCTCGGGAATTAAATTAGTAATTTCGGCTTTCGTGTACCGGCATCAACAGGAGAACACACTTTAAATGACTCAATGTCCAATGTTGGCATTTGAAACAAAGGGGAAGGGGATTTTTGAAAAGTTTATCTGCGTTTATCGCAAATTCCACATTATTCTCTCCATTCAATTTATATTTTTAATTTCGCGGATCGGGACATCAATTCTTATGCTCCGCGAATGGGCCAATGGAGTGCGCAACAGGGGAAATGGCGTGCCCCGCCCAATTGCCGAAAAATTGCATTCCAACGGCCAAAGGCAGGGCTCAGGAACTCGCACTCTCGTTGGGCCTTTGTCCCCAATTGCTAATTCCATTGCGCCAACCACCTTCCGTCCCGATCTGTCGGTCCCCCAAATTGAATCATTCATCCGCCAAATAACTTAATTTTTGCTACCACATTCCTATATTTAAAGGGCCCACTTTTTTAAAAAGATATAAATGTCATTTAGGTACACTCCGAATATTCAATATATTTAATATTAATTCATTTTATAATATCCATTTTCATATACATTTTTGTGTTCCCCGAATTGTGCATCCACCATTATTGGGACGCGTAATCTGTTCCTTTTGTTACTCCTCTTCCCCTGTGCAACATATTTCCGCTGTCCCGCCAGACGCATTTGTTCTCCAATTTTGCCATCATTTAATGACAAAAATCGGCTCAAATAGCTGTTTCTTTCGCTCGCAAAATTCCCATTTCGCCATTCCCCGCGGAAATGTTGTTGCACCGCAATTTCTATTGGCAGGCCATGTCCGCCTACAACGCCTCCCAGGACGAGGTGAGTGAGTGTTTAAGCTCAAGAAGATAGTAGTCCTCAATTGGCAATGCAATCTCTGATTTGCCCAAAACTGGACTAAAAACCAAAACCATTTTAATTTTTAAAATCACGTACTCCTTTCAGTGGTACCAATATTTCTCCGGACACGGGCCCCAATGGTGGATTCTGGCCGCTGTCTACGGCGCTCGCTCCCTCTGGGCCACACTGGGGCTGCTCTTCAACGCCAGTCTGGTCTACGTCACCGTCAAGAGCAAGTGAGTGGCATCAATTGCAGATTTTATCCAATTTACTCCATTAATCCCCCATGGGGATTAATGCTCGATCCATCCGCCCAGATCCCTGCGCGGCATCTGCAACATCCTGTTGGCCACCGAGAGCGGACTGGCCGTCTTCCAGGACGCCAGCTACTACGTCAGTTTCGCCGTAGTGGCCTTGGGGCCCAGGTTCATTCGGTTCGGCGCCTGTTTCTGGGCGCTCGTGCCGCACGCCGTTTGCGGCGACTGCGCCCTCATGGCCATGGTGTTGACGGGCGTGGACCGCCTCTGCGCAGTGCTCTTCCCCGTTTGGTGGGTCCCAAATTGTATTTGCCATCCCACGATCTCGAGAGGGGGAAATAGAGTCTGTGCTTTGGGATGGGGCTCCCGCAGGGGGTCGCCACAATTGACAATGGGACTTGGCCTTTCTGGTGGCACTTGCCCAGACAGATAGTGTGTGCCTTTCGATTTGCAAATGCTCCCATTTGTCTGAAAAAAGAATTCCCAAAATTTGGAAGACAAACTTTTCGGAATGTTTTCGCACCAATATAAACAACCGTTCGTTCAATCAGTGAATTGCTCTTCTCGTCTTCTCAGTTTTTTGTTCGCATTCATTTGCTCTTCGTCGGCGGGTCGAGCCATTCCTTTGGCCAACAGCCGTACACCTTGTTGTCCTCGGGGTCATCTCCGCCACAACAGTCCTCGCACTCTGCAACCACCACAAAATATCAAAACTCTCTTTTCGTTTGGGACTTTGGGACCTTTTCGGTCTTCGCTGGCCTTTTGGCCAGGAATCAGTTCGTCCCCTGGCCTTTGGTGACCCTCACCATCAACCATTCGAACATCTTGGTGGGGAGCTCCGACCACCAAATTGAGCAGCACATTCAGAGGAAGAGCGTCCAAAAATGGGCTCTTTTGAAGGCATTCATCGGGAAATTGTCTCTTGGGATTGGGCGGGCAGTTTGTTTGGAACAGTGTGGGCCCTCACTGAATGATTATTTCCCCTTTGCTGGGGTCGTTCCCTTTTATTTATTTCGGCAAAATGTTGTTTTCAGTGACCTTTAGTGGAAAAGCAAATACCTAAATATTTCCGTCCAGTTGAGCAATAAACGTACCTAATTCACTAATCACCCTTTTTTAGCGTACCTAATCACTTTTTTATTTTTCTGAATTGAATACTGCCTGCACTATGCAGTTTTTATGCAAATTTACCAGAAAAATAATTCACGAAAATTAAGATTAATATCGGATTTACATAGAGAAATGAGATGCATTTGCCCCAAGCCTTATTGATTTTTTGTGCCCTCCAGAGATAGGGGATTAATAGAGAGCATTTCCATTTCCGCTGTCCACAGGTATAAGAAGCGCAGTGTGGTCCTGTACACGTGTTTCGCTTATCTGGCGATATTCTGCTATGCCGTCTACGTGTTCGTCATCGACTATCTGGACTACTCGGACACAAAGGACCTGTGAGTGCAACAAAAAGAGAGGAGCCCTAGTCCATTTTGGAAGCCCAGAATGGTGTCGTGCTCCACCCACGAGATGGGCCAGGGCCGGATGGGCCCTCTGATGCGCGTCAACGGACTCGTGCTCAGCGCCCTTCTGATCAGCGTGTACTCGCTGACCTGGCTGTTCGTATTCCAGCTGAAGGCGACCTCGGAGAGTGAGTGCTTTCACACATTGGATGAAAGAATTCCCCATTTAGCGGTCAACGAGAGCAGTCGCCGGCTGATCAAGTCGCTGATCCTGATCATCTGCCTGAACCTGGTGGGCGTCTTCTTCAAGACGGGCGTCTCGCTGCTGCTCCAGTACGTGCAGGTGAACGTGTTCGCCAAGACGTACTTCGCCCACCTGTTCTCCTTCCTCACCATCGCCGTCTACAGCGCAAACGCGCCAGTCCTCTACATCATGAGGTACGCAAACGACAAACGAGACATAGTATAGTTCAGGGATCTGATGAGACTTGAAGCAGCTCGAATTATAATCCAATTTCCTGACCATTAAATGTTCGTAAAACTGTCTCCGTTTTCGTTTTTGCCCAATCACTTGGATTCATTTGGATCCAGATCAAGGCACAGGGAAATCATTAGAGGCCAAACTGACTCTTCCGTGTTGGAAAGATCACTTTTTGATTTCAGCAAGGAGTACCGCAAAAGGTTTGACGAGCATTTGCAGTGGCTGCCCAAAATGCTGCACATCGGCGCCAACAGCCAAGTGTCAGCGGAACCTCCGAACAACCGCCAAACATGAACCCCAATGAAAGCAAAAACAAGCACAAATTTTTCTTGTATAAAACATTTTTGCAAATTTTAATTTTAAATCCATCGCAAATTTTCTAGTAAAGAAACAAAAGCCAATTCCGCAGCATTCTTTCTTTGCCTGTCCACACGGCTCTTTTGAAAGCAATCGACTGCACTCTCTGGCTAGCGCATCTTTCAAAGGGCCCGTACTAATGGGCTCCCGAGGACTCACTCATTCTACGCAATGTCGCCAAGCGAGAAGAAGAGATCTTCTTCGAGCACTTTGCCATGAGTCTCTTTCTAACCCATTTGAGGCCGATTTATATTCGTAGTTGTTTTCTTTTGGCTATCACTGCACCCGGAAAAGGCCATTCTTGAGAAATTTGCCGGAGACCGTCAAGGTTTTGTGTGTTTATGAATTACCTATTTGGACCAATCAATTAATCAGTTTCATTTGTTCAAAACAAGCGTCTTTTGCTCCACCTCCTCATGGCTGAACTGGAAATTGGCGCAGCAAATTTGACGGATACGTGAGTGTTCTTCCCTCTGAAAGTGGTCACGATTTCTTCTACTATGTAGCTTGTGCCTACCCAAGTCAGCGTTCGTGATTCGTGACCCACGGCTACAGACGGGATTCAGTAGAGCGATTCTTCGACTTGCTGATGAAGCATTTGACGAGCCTGGTAGAGCAATCAATACATATTAAATGGCACAAAAATCGAGAACTTGTTCAGGAGTATGTGGCAGCGATGTGTGCCAACGCGACATTCTATGGAGAGCCGTGGAAGGCGGAAGTCTTCACTTTGGGCATTGAGCGTATTCTCCGGCCGGTCCGTTCGTTCGTTGGCCACTGGTTGGACGATCTGCTGAACAGCACCTGGCCCACCACCGAAGGCCTTTTGATGCGAAACGGGAGTGCTTTTTTCGCGGTCGAATGCCACCTATCAGCAAATTGTGGAAGTGGTCCACCAAAAAATGGAGTCTATCGGTCACCCCAGGTGAGGAGATGGGCATTGGCACGTAAAAAGACTGTCACTTCACTTTTAGCTATCTGCGTCAGTACGTGGCCACCACACAACAGCGGAGGGACGGAACAGATCTCAGCGAATTTTTGGCGTTCGCTTGTCGGCCAAAAGCGTGCACAAATGTGACAACGATGGGCGCCAATTTGATCGCTATTCGGACCGATGTCGGGAGCAATCGGGCGCACGCACTTCTCCGGCCATTTTATTGCAAAAACGAGAGGTTTTTCTGTTCCATCTAATATTCGGTTCCAACGGAACGGATTCAAAATTTTTGACTAATAAAAAGAAGAAATGGGAGTTACAAAGTTTAAAATGGTGGAACAGAATAATTTGTGATTAACGCTCTCTGAGACTAATTCTTTGGGACTAGCCATTTGCCATTTTCTCGTTTGCAGAGAGCTCTATCGGTACAACTTCGTCGCCAGGGCCATTCAAGTGCTGGCCACAAAATACGGCCTCGATGTCAACCAATTTGTCGGCCATTCCAGCTACATTTTGATCCGAAACTACGAATATCCGAAGGGATGCTCAAATTACGTCGGCCTAAAGTACAACGATGACCACCTGAACAACTCATTTCTCCAGTTCCTCTACTATCAAGAGAATGGGACCCAATTTACGGACTGTGAGGCATGGCTGACCATTCTTGGATTCTGATTGATGCCTTTTGACGTTGTGCGAATAAAACAGACATGCAATACAAAATTTGTGTCACATCGTTGGGCTCGGTGAACTTAAATTCGTGAAACTTTAAGTTCAGTTGCTTATCTGCGCTAAATCATTGGAAATGTCCCCTCCAGCAATCGTAGACCATTTTCATTTTTAAAACTAATTCATCCACTCCCCCACTTGTTGCTGTCTTCTCGGCACAGCCACACCAATAATGGGCGCACCCACAGCGGCGGTGCCGGGGGTGAGTGCCGCCAACTGTGGAGTGACGATGGCGGTCACACCGTGGATGTGCGTCACTCTGTTCGGCGCGAGCACTTTGACCAGCAGCATGAAGCAGTCCTGCCGAATTGTCTTGTTCAACAGCAAGTAGATGACCGGGGGAAGGCCCTGCAAGAAATTATTAGGCAACGATCTGAGGCGAAGCTGGTGCTGGGTCTCTGACCGAAAAAGTGCAATAGCTCTAGTGATCAACATCAAAAACAAATCTGCTCAACTAACTGGCCGGACACAATTCTATATAATATTACTGTTTTTTACTTTTACTTGTCCGTGCAGTGCTGGCTTGGGCAAAAAAATCGATTGCACTTTCTCGTCCAGATTTCCAACCCCTGGCCATTTTAATATTTTCACGTGAATGTGGAACCAGCCGAACTGGGCGGTGATGATCATCCACTCGGACGAGGACACGTACTGTATGTACACGTACATGGAGCTGGCTATGGAGTTCAGACCGCTGATGAGCAGCACTTGCAGGAAAACCTGAGGCCAGCTCCCATGCAAAACGACCATTTGTCTGCCGTGGGCAAACCATTTTCTGTGCTGTGCTCATCGACGACGACATGCGGAACTTGTGCATTTTGAGCACAAACGCGACCAGGAAGCAGACGTAGGTGAGCGGATAGACGGCCGACAGGACCAGGTTGTGCACGCTGTGCACCCGGTTCTCGTACTGAAATGTTGGGAAACCTGTTGAAAGCTGATTGGGCCCAAATTGTAGTAGAGTCAGTCAAATTAGGTTGTTACAATTCCGTCCGGATCGCCCGAGAGTCCAGTGTACGGATTGAAAAACCAGCTGAAGTACATCTGCAACGGAAGTGGGAGTGTCAATGGGGGAACATCGCGGGACCGGGATGAAAATGACGGTGCGCGTCATGGTGAAGCAGTAGAGGGCGTACGTGCTGCTCAGCCCCAACCAGAGCCAGACACGAGTTCCTGTGCCATCCCAAAATAATGGACAGTCGCCAAAAGGGGTAGCCAACCGCCGAAGAGAGTTTCCGCCCAATGCGGCGAAAGCATGTCAATGCAGCGATTGATGGCTGAGCATTGAGCAATTTGGAATGAAAAGGAAACAAGCAGTGCAAACCCAGAAACAGATCAGCTGTCGACTCGGCAATCCAAATCACTGTGTTTGGGGAGGAAATGGTGAAAAAGCTGCGCCCAAATGCTGATTTTGCATACGCAGACAGATGGCACCCGCAATGTAGATTGCGTGTGGATGTGTGCAGAAAAAGGCGCCGGTCAAGCTCAGGTAACCTGTGCGGGAATGGGCGGTCAAAAACTTGAGAGTCGAAATCATCCGATGGCTTTCGGAGTAAACTAATTGGATATTCGATCCAAGGTTCGGAGTGTTTGCTTGGACTGGCCTTGGTAGAAGCCGATCACCCAGAGCACGGCCAGGTCTGTGATTCCGATGTAGAAGAGCAGTTTGTAGCAGGCCAGCTCCAGATGCTTCCAGATGGAGAGCATGCACGGCACATACAGCACCTTTGCGGGCACCAGGGACTGGTTTGATTGGTAGTTGCTCGGTAATCGATTTTACGGAGTAAATCGCGCAGAGAATGATGACTGTCCACGCGGCGAGGGGGAAGGTGCGTTTGTCCATAAGGTAGAGCGCCTCCATTCGCTGCTCCACCCCAGTGCAGTTGTACAGACGCTCCCATTCGGAGTGGTGCCACAGGTACAGCTCCATCGACTCAGGGCAGAGGTGTCGAGAGGTGATAAAAATGAAAACAGTTAAAGTGATCTGATGTACGATTTGTCTGCAGAACGATTGATCCGACTAATCATATGTTCCATAATCGTGACCGCCTTGATTGACTGTTCTGGTCAGACGTATCAATCGGAGCGTTAGATCAGATATGAAACAGGCCAAAACAGAGTAGTGAGAAATGCATGGGTCCACGTCTTATTTTTATTATTATTATTTTTATTATTTTTTTATTATGAATGAATAACAACGGTTTGGCATTTGAGTGCATTTATTTATTCGGAACACCACTCTGTGCCCTTGGGTCGGTTTGTATTTACTTTCCACCCGAAAGATGCCCCAACAGGCAAATGCCTTTTCACTCTGGCAATGTCGTAATCTCGTAATTGCTCCCGGCTATAGGCGCGCACAAATATGTGGAGCGCCATTTTGACTGTCTGCATGTCCCGACCACAGGAAGGTGTTGACAATTAGCCCACAAATCGGGAGAAAAGATTAGCGCAGAGCTATGAGCGCAATTGCTCGGGACACAAGAGCTATTGTACACCAAGTCACGCCAAAAAGCCAGCAATTGGGATAAAGGTTTTGGGACGGACGCAAACAGGTACATCGTTTATCGCCAGATCCGATTACAAGCGATACCCAAACGATGGGTTAGATTTGTGTTAAAAATTGGCCTTTGAATCCAGTTTTTACGTGAGAACTGAAACATCAATTATATACTTTTGAAATAGAGAACAGCAGGATTTACAAAAGGACAGAACGTTACAATCAACACAGCCACATTTGTGGTCTTCCGCAACTGATCTCTCTCCCTCACCCACTCAGCACTACGAGAGTCCTCCTTTCGCCAGCTGTGAAGCATTGCTGAGAGTAAAAAGTAAATGCGTAAATGCTCGAACCCTGCAAGTGATCCGTTTTCAAAAAAAATTGGCCTTT